>JAHPZR010027018.1:0-11740 GCA_019787425.1 Platygyra sinensis
AATCCATTTTGAACGTTATTTAAGGTGAACCTGAAAATTTCCTTCAAAGACTAACGATGCCGAATACTGAAAATCGTGACGCCCTTACCTCGGCTTTTTTCACAAATAAATGGTAACGCAATGTCGCAATTCAAATCAAACCAAGTCACGACACCATTCCAGATGTTGATTTGCACACAGTCCTCTCCATCACACCTCTGAGGTGTGAATCGATCATAATGTTTATCATTGGGTTCTTCTTTGTCCCAGTTAAGGTATGAAGGCTTGTTGTCAAGTTGCCCTTGACCAATATCATTCCACACGTATATACCTGAGTAGATAAAACAAGAAACATCTGTACAACAAACATCTGAAGAACGGACGAAAAGCAAATTTTGTTAAAATTTTTTCTTGAAAGGAGAGGGAACTTGACTCTGTCTCATGCAGACGAAATATCTAAAGATCGCACAAAAAGTTAGCTAAAATGCAATGTTTCTTTGTGGTTGGGCCGCACATCATTGCCGTAGGGATTGGCATCGAAAAGTGTAGTATTGTAGTATGATGATTGTGTATCTTTGTGTGTGGTTGGCATTACAACCGAGTGTGAACACGATGGAAACAGATGTCCAGTTACAAAAGGTTTAGAATTGAATTTTTCAGTATTGCTGCGACCATGACCAAGTCTTTGCTTAGGTATTCCGGAATGACAATAGCTCCCAAAAGACGCTTAGTCGCATTATATTTCCAATCATTCTTATTCCGGACTGATCCCAAACGAACGCGCCCTTAGCTACAGCAATATGAGTTTGTGTCTGACGACGTATACAGACAGAAGATTACGAATGTACTGAGTATCTCCTCATCAGAGCCCCCACTCGCCCCGCACCGGTCACCGTGGTCTCGTCCCGGAGGAGTTCAGTTTTAGGGACAGGCCATTATTTTTTGAGAGGCGGGTTGGGTAATTTCGAAAAAAATTCTTTTTCACAGCACAAACTGCTGAAAATAAAATCGTGCATGAAAAAAAAAAAACGACCAAGTGCTTTCTACCACCCGAGTCCTATTTTTCCTGTTAAAACAATTCTTGAACAAGCTATTATTTACAAAAAACAACCATGCACAACCTAAGGGTGAGAAAAAAAGGTCATGCCTTAGAAAATTACCCAGCCCAACCCCCCTCCCTCTACAAAAAAATAATAATGATCAGTCCCTCGTGTGTACTTGAAAAGAAGATGACGTACCAGCCTCCACGCGGTCGTTGAGTCCAATCCATATGTTAGTCTTGATCAACCTTCCAATCAAGTTGTTTTTCGATGTACTGGATATTGTCACAAGAGTGGCATTCTTCTCTATGCACGTTTTTCGTGCCCAATCCCAAGTCACAGCCTCACGCACATACAGGTAGCAATTATCGTCCACACATGTCCAACCAGGGAGATCTGGGAAAGAGAAACATGAAGCCAGTAGAAAATAATCGCATACTGCGAGAGCGAGTTTTCAAGTACCATTAGATCAGGAGGATCCGTTGGCCTAGTCTCGTCGTAATCCTCTTTTGGGATGTCACGCAGCGCTCCCTATTTGGGGAGAGCGTTGCGTGACACCAAAAAATGACTGCAACGGAGACTACCGCTGCCCTAATGGTTGACGCACTGCAGTTCAGATTGAACGGTGAACTGGCATTCAGTCTAAGGAGGAGAGGAGAATCCTAGTCGCTTTAGTTGCCAAGGAAACCGGGCCGATAAGCTATTGAACAATTAGATTATGAGCTCGAGATTTAACTATCGCGTGATAGTTGAGGAAGGCGCAGCCCGAGTGAATAATCTAATTGTCTTAATCTAATTCTGCTAGTCGTTCAAAAATTAAAACTTAATCTAAATCCTCTCCACAGACACTTCGAAAATGCAAGAGGCAGACGCCATTTTGTTAACAAGCGCACACTGCGAGGCTTCTCACTATCTGCAACAGAATAGATAGGGAGTAGCGTAGCCAATTACAGAACAGTATCCGTGATAGAACGCTAGTAGGGGCCTGCATAAGAGCCACTTGGCCCATCAGACCAGGGCTTAACGTAGGCTCACTGTAATGTGAAGCAATTAATAGAATTTCTCATTCTCCTCTTGATGAGATGCTAGTCCCGTGCAAGATTTCCTCCTTGATTAAATTCGCCGGTACCCATTTATACGTCTGGGCTGAGAACGACACTGTGAAAGTAAAGTATCTTGTCCCTAAACATAACATAATCTCCCCGGACAGGGCTCGAACCCACCCGCTCAATCTGCCGGGAGCCGAGCGCACTAATCTTAAGGTCACCCCGCCTTCCACTCTACTCTGACGTAATGTTCACCTTACTTTTATTTTCAAACTTTAATCCTCACCTTCAGCAAACGTTCTCTCACACACGTAGCTTCTATGCGCTTTACACACCACATCGTTCCACTTTTTGTTCACAGAGTTCATCTCCACGCAGTTCTCGACGTTGCATTGCCCGTTAAAATTGTTTGGCTCCGGATTTTTTCCATCACCTTTGTCCCAAGCAAAATATGCCGGTTGATCAAATTTGTTGTAGTTCCAAAGAAATCTCGATTCCTTGCTTCGGTCGTTTAATCCTAACCATCCGCCACTCCCTGTCATGAGAAGATGACCAACAAAACTGCAAAGAAATGAATGACACAAGGTTAGAAAGTTTGCTGACGCAGTCTGGGGAGACAAACCCAATTTGAAATCCCAAATAGGTCAGTTGCCAGCTTTTCAAAATAGCTTTGTTAAGAAAATTCAAGAAGTCAAGATGCCATTCAAGGAAGCCTCAGAATCTCAGAAATGGCCATTTCTGGCCGGAAGACGCTTTGGTCATCGGTGTACCGCTGAGCAAAGGAGACATTCCTCAAGATCTTGAGAGTTTTAGATCGACATTAGGTAATTCGAATGGCTACAACACCAACAATGGCTACTTGCCTAAGCTTCAAACTAAATAGGGAAAGAAGGTAATGCACTACAGGTGTACCGGTGACTAGCCGTCCCTGCCAGATTCCCTAAAAAGGTCTCGAAGAATCAGCAAACTAGCTGTATTTTCTCCTTCCCCTGGATGGAATGTTAATCCATCATAGGATTACTTCCCATAGTTTTGGAAGGACTTTCTGAGTCTTCAATCCTAGCAATTTACAGTACCTCTGGTTGGAGATGCAAGTCCAGTCCACACACCACAATGACGAAATTTTCAAACGCAGTGTTCTTTGTGCGGTTAGGCCTACCGTCCACATTAAACAGAGCTTTTCGCAACGATCTTCAAACTGGCTTTACGTTTAAGTGTGGACGGACAGCATTTTGAAAACCGAACTTTTTCAAAACCGATGACGTTATGATGATCCTGGTTTCCTGAATTCCCAGCCTAAAGGCCCGTTTACACGTGCGACTTTTGTCGCAGCAGCTCGATGCAATTTTTGTAGCACTAAAGTTGCATCAAGTTTCAAACGTGTTCGAAACCCCTGCGATATCGCGGCGACAAATCGCACTGAAATCGCACTTGGTTTACACGTGCGATTTTGAAGTTAAGTGTGACAAAAATTGCATCGAGTTGCCGCGACAAAAACACAAATCCGTCCGAAATGACCGGCATTTCTTGCGTGTTTATTTCTCCAGCTTCAATATAGTATGGAGTGAAAGCATTCGATGAGCTTTTAGAGAGAAACTGGACGCAGTTTTCAAATTTTTCTGGCTTAGTTGTGTTCCGTTGAGCAAAAGACCAAAACGTCAATTACGAAGGAAGAATCGTATTTATTGTAACAATTCAATTCGATCTAAAAAGCAAAGAAATCATGTTGGCACGCGGCCTTACAAGTGTACAAAACAAACAGAAAAGTAACGTAGACTGAACTTGCAAATCAACTAACTTACTTCTTGACTGCCTCCGTAACTGACTTCTTAACTGGTTAGCAATATCGGGTTAGCAATAACTGAACTGGTTAACAATAACTGATCTGGTTAGCAATAACTGGTGAGCGCACGGACTTGATCACCGTTTGTTGTTTCCGTACAACTGACAACTCTCAAAATTACGCTACTTTAAACTAATGCATTACGCGACAAGCATCATTGCGATACGATGTTAATTCAAATACAGCACGCGCGCAACATTAAACGTAAACAGCGCGAGCGTTACACTTAACAAACAAGATAAAACTGATTAGTAAAATCCAACTAGTGGTCTATTATCAATGCTGCGTTCTGATTGGTTGAGCTACTAGTAGGCTATTTGTTATAGCCCACTAGTAGCGAATAGCACCGGCTTTGAACACCAAAACAATGGCTTTAACTAGCGAAAGATGTTTTGTCTCGATATTTTTTTTGACCAACTAGTTGAATTTTACTAAAACAATTATTCCTCTCGCCCTCATGGGTTCTGAGTCAATAGCCCATTCGGGCTCGAGGAATAATTGTTAAATGTTCAGCGAAACAGTCTGGACGGGACTTCAGGTGCGTATTCCATGAAAAATAAACACTTCGCCCATGAACGAGATAACCATCTACCCCACAGTGTCTCAAAATTGATTTGATCTGCAAGATAGCGGAGTTTGTATTTCTTGAAGTTCTTTTTACAATATAAATGCAAAGACAGTTATGAACACAAGAACAAATTACACATAGGATATTAAGTTCATATTAAATAATAATCTCCCAAACAGTACTATTAGAAATTTATGGATGCATGTAGATAGAAGTTGAATTTTCATACTAACTAAACTGTAAATAAACTCAATAAAGGAGAGTTTAACACCAAGTTATAAGTACTCGAAGAGAGTAACAGATAGAAATTCCTTTTTTGACAGAAAAAATTAAACAAGAACCTTCTTTCGAATAATATATTTTGTTTTGATGATAGTATTTACAAGAATTCAATAGTATTCCACGTAATTTCAACAGCAAATTCATCATGCAAGTCATTTATCAATCGATCAGAAACTAGATTCTCTAGCTAAACTGTAAACAAACCCAATAAAGGAGAGTTTAACACCCAATTATAAGTACTCGAAGAACGAAACAGATAGACATTCCTTTTATTGACAGAAAAAATCAACAAGAACCTTCTTTCGAATAATATATTTTGTTTTGATGATAGTATTTACAAGAATTCGATAGTATTCCACGTAATTTCAACAGCAAATTCATCATGCAAGTCATTTTTCAATCGATCAGAAACTAGATTCTCAAAAAGCAACTACAGGATAGTTGAGCTACATAATTAACAATTTGGTGACGTCACATTCATTAATTAGGCTAGGTTAACATATTAGTGATTGTTGACGTCGTATAATTATATTGCTAATCTCGTGTGCCGCAATGGAGGCGCGTCGAATTATGCTCTACACTATTTGCAGCTTAATGTTCGCCGCAATTTTGTATCAGTTAGAAGAATGTTTTCATAACATGGAAGAATACCCGTGGGGTAAGTGAGAATTTGTTTCTTTAAAAAAAATACGTAAAGTTTACAGCTTTTTGGCTTGGGTGCAATACTCGTAAAAGTTACTGCTCATTCAGAAAAAAAACAGATTTGGCTAAGTACAAATATGCTTTCTTCTTCAAAATAAGATTTAAGCTTCAAGAGGTGAGAAAATTACAACGAACTACGACTTGACAACAAAGAACGTTTACAAGGCACACGGCGCGCGGAAAATGCAGTCCACAAGTGCTATTCTCGCCCGTCGACAATCCGTTTTCAATCTCCCTCAGTCTTAACCATCCGCTTCCTTTTAAACATTTTTTATAAGTTTGATCTCTTCCTGCAACCTCAAAACATAATTCTTCCTTATTTCAACGAATTCACGGAAATATTCTACGAAACAAAACTGTCTTCGATTACGCGAATACTGAGCATCTTTCTTGTTATCCAGTTGTCTCTCTTTTATCTCGCCTCAAAAACTATTCAAAAGGAACTTTCACGATTGAGCATACATTCCGGACAATAAAACCAATATGGAACTTCAAAGAAATTTACCTTTGTTTAATGGTTTTAATCTCAAGAACTTTCGCGCGCGAAAAAGCGCGCGAAACGCGGCAATTTCAATTGTTATTGTAAATGTGTCAAAAGGGTGGAATTGGTGCGGGGGTCTCCTTAACAACGTTTTCCTTATATCTGCAAAATAAATTCAGATTGGGAAAAAGTCACCGAACATTTTAAAACGTTGGCTTCAACGTTTGTTAAGTTGTTTGTTAAGTTTGTCTAGTTTTGTGACGCATTTATAATTTATAATTTATGGCTCGAGTCGTGCTACTTAATGCATTTGACGTCACAAATTAATAGCTTTAAAATTGCTAATTGCATGCGCTGCAACGGGCGCGCTGCAAAGAACGCAAAATGATTATACAAAGGACCTAAATTCTTTTACTGATTATCAGCTGACGTGGTAAGAGACAGCGAAATGGAGAGGGCCATACAGAAACAGAATAGTCGTTCGCTTTGATTCTTTGGGACTGACACCAGCTCGATGACAGTTTTTAGTTGAACAAAGTGTAATAATACACGCCAGCCTGAATAAAACAATAGCTAGGACGTTCGCGCCCATTGCTACTGCGCATCTCTAGTGCGCACGCTATTGGTCACGCGCGTGCCACGTCATTTTCAAGCGCGCGCACCGAGTCGAAAACTCACCAAAATATAGAGCTGATAACCTTTGCGTTAACTTCGTGTGCGAATATTTTTGTTGGATGCTCCGTGACCCCCACTTTTTTTTGGCAGATCACTTCCTTTTCTGATTATTTCCATTATACTAAAAAACAAAAAAAATATGTACGTGGGAAGTTTTAATTATCTCTCATATACTATTCAAGTAGGGTCGAATTGGTACATGGATAAAGGTGTGCGTAACTTACAAGTTGTATTTTTTTAAGGCTAATTCTATCTGATTTAATGGCATATGTAGCAAAGATCTATCAAATAGGCCTATATATGCTGTGTTAAACACACATAACTTAGATATGATTCTTTAACTTAAATATATGCCGATAGTAATGAATCCGGCCAGAATCGCCTCGGTAGCTGGAAATCCTAGAAATGCTATGATCTGTGATGCGCCTTATCTTCAAAACGAGTTCGGTGACCCCTAATTTTTTTTACGTTTTTCATCTAATCTTATCATTTTCTACCTGCGGTCAAAGTTTTTAAAAAAACTCTGTACGTGGGAAGTTTTTGGTCGCGAACGTCCTTACTCAAAATGCCTCAATGACAATCGGCAATTACCAATGATCTGAATCACTCCAGCTGACCAATCGATTACAGGCGCCGATTTATCCTGATATGGGGCGATTTCAATTAGTCAAAAAATTCCAGTTTAAATTTCCGGATATCACTAGTGCCGAGTGGACGGACATTTAAGAAATTACCACTTGAAGGGTGTTGTTTCCCATTAGCTATTTCCCGAGGTCTGTGGCATAAACGCCAGCAAATCGATTCGTGGGCTATTCCATAGCTTACATATGAATTATTTTAATTCTTCGAATTTTAATTTTATGCACATTTGATCGCAAATTAGATATTATACGTATACAAATTAGATATCACATAGGTTAACAATATTTTTATCATAGGTTCTTATCTGTTTATCATTTGTAATTAGTATCACGTTCACGTTTAAACGAGCTTTCAGCTCCCAGGTGACACGTGGTTAAATAAATCATTATTATTATTATTATTATTATTATTATTATTATTATTATTATTATTATTATTATTATTATTATTATTATTATTATTAATAATAACTCAAATGTTCTTTTAGCCCTTTTTTTAATCTTGTAATTTATTGTGATGTTTTAATAAAGTTTTGATTATTATTATTATTATTATTATTATTATTATTATTATTATTATTATTATTATTATTATTATTATTATTATTATTATTATTATTATTATGGGCTTCGAACGCTGTCAACAAAAAGATCGAGACTGCGGAAATTAAGCGACTGTAATAACTGTACGCAAGGGTCTAATCCGTCATTTCAATTTGTTAATAAGAGAGTAAGATAGTGTTAAATATAGCACTCCTTTTTTTCGCAGTTCTCGCCTTGGTGCCAAAAGCATTGATTGTTTTCGTGCTTGTACTATTAACGAAGAACCCTCGTTCCATCGATCGCTGGATGGGTAAAAGGTCAGTAGAGAATTCAAGTTTATAACTGTAACCCTTTCTTTTCCACTTAATTTTTAAAGATAATTACGTTAGAAACTTGCATGTAATAACAGCATACACACGCAGGTAGTCTAGGCTATTCTCTAGGCGGGCCACATCTATATTTATATTACAACAGTGTACAAAGTTATACTATATCAGTGATATTGACCCTGAGGCATTGATTTCATTTTGAAAAATAGTGAAAGCAAAATACTCCAGCTTAAAGCACAGTTTCCATCTCATTTCTCGCGCCCTGTCGAGTTTGCGTAACTCGAAACATGGAAAATATTCCACAATGAATATACTTTTATTATATTCTTTTCTACAGCACCACGCCAACTGTAACCAGGCCAGTTACTTCCGGCGACCAAGGCCGCAGGCAACCACGACAGCGGTTTATCATAATTATGGCACGTGGTAATATGCACGTGCTTGAAATACCCTTATTTGGAGGGGCTTCGAATTCATATAATTACTGTAGAGGCGCAGCTTCTAGAATCAACCCTTCTAGACAATTGCTCCGGCCTTGTTTCAATGGGAGAGAAAATGTCTCCAGTCGTCTCGCCAATCTCCGAGGAATTGTGAACAGAGCTGTGACAGGACCCGCCCGCCTTTATAACCAGGAGATCTGCGCCAAATTTGGACAGGGCATGACTTTGATAAGACCATCCCGTGGAGAAGTCTATGTCATTGATCTCGTCACCATGCTCCGGGCGACGTACAGCAAGGAAACTCTCACCAGGCCTGGACAGGACACATCTTTGGTCACATTCAATCGAAGAGTACCTTTAATTGGTCTTGTCAACAATCTCCAAAAGAATCTTCACAGAGCTTCGACAGCAGCCGTCCTCCTACACTACAAGGAAGGCTGCTCCATACCTGAACAGGACATACCTTCAGGCATATCATTCAATCGAAGGACTGATGCCTTTGGAACTCTCGGTGTGCTTCGAGAGATTGCGAACTTGACTTCGATGTGGCCCACTCTCCAATACAGCGGGCAAATCTCTGCCATGCATGGACAAGAAGTAGCTTCAATCTCATCATTTGAGAGAAGAATTAATATCGTTGATCGTTTTGGCGTAATTCGAGAGATTGCGCACGAGGCTACCAGAGTCTCCGCTCTCTTTCATAGCCAGAAAAGCTATTCCATTCCTGGTCAAGATGTATTTGGATCACCCCCAGCGCCTCTTGTAACCCGCCATTGCTACTTCGAGAGCTTATCTTCGAATAGCAGCCATTCGTTGGACATCGCTGTGCGAGAGACGCTCTGCCAGGGTAATCTTGACAGGTCGACTTCTGAAAGCAAGCTGGCCTTGATAGAGAAAGGTCCTATAAATCCCCTGGATATTCAATCACAGGTAAAGGACCAAAATGAGGACAACTTTAAAAAGGTTGCACCATTCAAAGAAGTCTTGGCAGGCAATCGTGGTGGAATGGAAAAAATCGTTGGTAAACAAAGTGCGAATGTCCCAGAAGACTTCGATAATGCTGCCTTGGTGTGTGGTTGTATAGAGCACGAGCGGATAGCCATAAAGAACGTCTACGAATATGGCCAGTCAAAGAACAATAAGCCAGAAAATGCCCAGGGATATGAAACTGGCCGTGTCAATGGTGACGAAAATTGTGACTTAAAGAGTCATGTGAAAACTGTTGCCAACAGGTACCTCGTCTCTCAGTCAGAGGATGAAGATTACTCTTGGCTGTATGACAGAGAAGCACAAAACAATTCCAAGTGCGACAGCGAATCTGACCATGACGGCAGCGATTCAGAAAATGACGATATGTGCCAAAATGATAATGAATCAGACGTGGAACAGGCCGAAGAGGAGTACTTTATGGAACTGCTGGTAGGAGATGGACAAGATCATCTCGTCAACGAACCACATTATGATCTAATGCCGCACTGGTTACCTGGTTACATCTTGATGATGAACCCACAACCCGATCCAGGGCCACCAGAAGAAGCTCCCGAGGGAGCTAATCATCACCATCTGCCAATTCATGATGCACAAGACCAACCACTGGCAGTGCATGGAGATGATGAGGCCCAAAATGAGCTGCCAGCCAACGGGGCTGACATGAACGCAAATGGCGACGGCCACGACCAGGGTCCACCCAACGGGCCTGAAATCCCCGCCATGGCACAGCCAGTGCCTCCACAGGGAGGACAGCATCCTCAACAAGGGAACCAGCCTCAGCAGCAGGCCCAAGGCACGGGGCCGCTCAAAAGACTGAGAGCTGCGGCTCGATACGTGAGGCGAAAACTGACTAGAAGTAGCAATCCAGTTCCAATGTTCGTACCAGGAGCGCCGAGGGAGGAGCGAACGCCGATTGGTCTTGAGGAGGCTCCTGCACATATTGGCGTGCCCATGATACCGCATCAAGACGGTGACGATCTTGACGAAGAAGCACAACCAAGAGGATTGTTTGCCTGCTTTGCCTCCATGTTTCGACGCCACGGAAACCCGGTACAGGTATACCCCTTGCAAGCGGAGCAAGTACAGGAATTTGAAGAACAAATACCGTTGGTTGAGCCGGAAATGGACCTATTAGAGGAGGATATGCCGGTCATCGAGGAACCGCCAGTGGAAGGCGCAGAGCCACAAATCGAAGCCATGGCGCCTGCAGTAGAAGCGTTCTAAAATGCTTCTGACTTATTTTTGTACATAGTGTATATATTTGAGTTTTTATGCATGCACAAAAAAGACGCGCATAGATAAAAGAAAGAAAACTAAATAGAGGCCATGAGGCTTCCGTTGGACGCTGTGTGGAAGGCAGTTAGGAATGGCAGAACTTATAAATTTAGGAACAGTTCTTGAAGGCATGGAAACACACGGAAAACAACTGCGAAACAAAAACCATGTATAAATAGACAAATGGCCCAACGGAGGCGTTTTGATCCCTCGGCTTTCAGTGGAAGTCGTTGTTTGTAGCCGAAGATCTTAGATTTCAATGGAAGGTGAAAGCCAAGACCTCTACAAACAACGTCTGTTCCTTGGCTTCCATCAATTGTTCACTTGTGGTTTCACAGACTGTTTCAGTGTGTGTAAAATTGGGCATGAACATGTTACTGAAAGCCAAGGAACAGATGGAAACGGCTGCGAGTGAAACAGATCAAAAGGCGCATAGCGCTTCCAATGAGATGAAGGCTGTGAATCTAACCAGCTAGCGAAACAGTTGAGGCGCTTTGCGCTTCCAGTCGAAGCATTCTTCGACTGGAGGCTTATGAAGAAGGGAGTTAAGGAACAAATTTCAACTAACATGTACACATGTTGAAAGCTAGCAGAACAGTCAAGGCGCTTTGCGCTTCCGGTCTAACCATTTTTCGACTGGAGGCTTATGAAGAAGGGAGTTAAGGAACAAATTTCAACTAACATGTACACATGTTGAAAGCTAGCAGAACAGTCAAGGCGCTTTGCGCTTCCGGTCGAACCATTTTTCGACTGGAGGCTTATGAAGAAGGGAGTTAAGGAACAAATTTCAACTAACATGTACACATGTTGAAAGCTAGCAGAACAGTCAAGGCGCTTTGCGCTTCCGGTCGAATCATTTTTCGACTGGAGGCTTATGAAGAAGGGAGTTAAGGAGCAAATTTCAAC
>JAHPZR010027020.1:0-52500 GCA_019787425.1 Platygyra sinensis
TGCAGAGCTTTTATTCAAGTCACAGAATAATAATTCGAAAAAAATGGTTCACTGTAAATGTATCTCAGAGGTACTTCACATTGTGGTCGCGGGTAAAATGACGGGTGTCCTGAAAGAGCTGCCTTTCACCAAGGAAGATTAAAAATGGGACTTTGGAACTTAAAGGATAGCATATAAATGTGAGTGTTGCTTCAAAGGTTACCATGAAAACTGTTCAGGAATTCCTGCCATAGAAAAACATGCAAGTACGGGTAGTTATAATTGTTTGTATTATATCAAGTGAAAGGGGTATCATATCAGTAAAACCCGAAGATACGGGTATGAGTTTTTCAGTCCGTGTATCTAAAATTAGAAAAAAAAACACAGTCCTAAGAAAGCACGCGCGCTGATTGGTTGAAAATCGTGTTTGTATAACTCGATGGAGACACAGAACTAGCGCGCGCTGTTGACGTAGTGATGGCGCGAGCAAAGAGAATTTACATTTTGATAATCAAAGTTAACAAGTTGTTTTCCTTTTTCTCGTCGTGGTGTTTTCTAAAAGAAATAGAAAACATGTACTTCGTGTTTCTATCGAGTTATACAAACATCGTGAAAGTTTGGGAGAACTCGAAAAAGCTGTGGAAACACTCGCCTGCGGCTCGTGTTCCCACAGCATTTCTCGTTCTCCCAAACTTCCACTCGTGTTTGTATAACTCGATAGAAACACGGTACATGTTTTCTATTTCTAAAGTAATTTTTCATTCTTTGTTCATGGAATTGAAAATCCTCTCCAGGCTTCTTTAAGGAACACTCGCACATAAATTTCTTACATTGATTTTTTTTGGAAAAATCTTTGCCATTGAATAAGAAGATGATTATAGTTATGTCAGAAAGTGAAACAAATGGCGAGTGCGTCACGAATTCGTTTTGGACAGAGAACATGCCCAGAAGAACACCTAAATCTGAAGTAACTCGGCTTGTTCAGCGGAAGAGGCCCCAGTGACTGCAAGTCCCAAATATTGCAATTAGAGCTTTGAAGAGAATGTTCTCTTAAAAGTTATGTTAAATGACCTATAAGCGAATTTAGCAACCAGTAAAAATGATCCCTACGGAAGAAACAGGTACACTGCATTGAGAAGCGGAACATCAAAGGAATTGTACAACAACAGCCACCACTATAACAATGCCAAAGATGCAGACAATGTTCCCACTGAGTCCAAATAGAATATTAAGAATCTGATGTTGATATTTTTATGTAATAGCTTCCAAAACATGATTTTGATTGAGTTAAATTGGTTTTGGGACAATGTGGAGATAATAATAAAATTCTGTTCTGAAAAGGAAAAGTAAGGGTCATCACGAACGATCCAAAGATCAATTACGTCTAAGCAGAGCTGTTAGCAATGGGCCAAATGCTGTACATCATTGGTCATTTTACGTACTACTTAGTGGCTATCCTGGATGCATGATGGGCATGTGAATTATGAATGCCAACAGTAGAGATAGTGCAGAAACAAGGTCAATGGTAATGGATAATAGTTGCAGTCTGGAGGTTTCATGTTAACCACATTAGAAAACAAATACAGTATTCCGAAAAGAAAAATATTTTATCCCAATACATGTAAGGATTCTTAACTAAAGTAGGCAAAGAGGAATCAGTATTTCTCAGAGTAGGAAAGCAAAAAAAGATAAGAAAAGGAGAGAAAAAGGTCAGGCGCAAAAAATAAATAAATAAAAATAAAAAAGTGATAAGCCTAATAGACATAGATTGTGATTCTCTGCATCCATGGAGCCAAAAATGAGGTAACACTTGACTTGTAAAAATGTGATGTATAGTGGAAAGAAAGACATGCTCTCATGCTGCAAATGCCTTTTGAGTAGATTGGAGCTAACTCTGTCCATACACAGCCTGAAAATCTCCAAAATGTCAAAAAAAAAAGAATTTTTAGCAAAAAGCTCTACGAGTTGATGGGTTAAGAAAAAAAATGATGCAAAGAGTGTAAGAAGAGTATTGTAATTGACAGTGGTGTACATAAACAGTATTGTAAGTGCTGTAAGTAATGTGTCTAACTAGATGTAATTGATATAGTGTATTGTTGTGAGTATAAGTAAGTAGTATATTTGTAAATAACATACAGTTGAACCTCCGGTTGGGAACACCTCTTGTAAGTGACCACCTCTCCTCAGGAACCAGTCTTCCATAATACCAAAAGTTTCCAAGTAAAATCATTTTATTTGGAACCTGTAGTCTAAGCTCTTGTAAGTGACCACCTCCCATAAGAGACCACCTAGGCTTGGTTGTGGTTGCTTACGGGAGGTTCCACTGTATTGTATTGCAGTGCTGAGTATTGTAGAATTTATTATTAAAAAATAAACTAAAAATAACTGGGTGTTCAAAACAAAAACAAACAAAAACGAAAAAAGGTTGTAGGCTAATTTAAACAGATATTTCACAAGATTGGGTAATTCTTTTATTATTCCAAAAATAATAACTTGATGAAATACATTTAACAGCTAAATTTATCAAACAACGCAAACTGATTCTTAAAACTTTGTGAAAAAGTGTGTGGCAATGCAACGATCACAATTCATTTTGAGTAATGCCACTCACTAAACTTGGTTTTGATTTATAACCACTTTAAGCTAGAGCAAAGAGTGTTTACCACTACATGTAGTTGCTCTACAACTGGAACCTTTTCTGTAGTGTCGTCTATGATCTTACATATATTACATTACTTTAATAATTATAATTAAAATTACTGTGCTGGAAAGTGAAGTGAAGTGTGAAATGCTAGAAACCACTACCAGCCACTCTGAAAACACTTCAACTTTTCTCTGAACTGGAAAGACATTTGATGGCTTATCTTACACATGGCTCAAGTATGTATTGTGTCCTGGAAACTCTATGCTGTCAGGATCTTTTTGAAATCATTTTGGATCATCACAGACTAACATTGCACTATGTACAACAAAATTTTTGATATTGCCCATTTTTTTGCTTTCCTACTCTGGGGAACATACTGATTCCATTTGCATCTTTAGTTAAGAATCCTTACATGTATTGGTAAAAATAATTTCTTTTAGGATACTATTTGTTCAAGGAACATGAAACATCCAGACTGCAACACCATTACCATTGACACTTGTTTCTGCATATCCTTACTGTGCATGCAAATTCACATGCCACATCATGCATCGAGAATGCGCACTAAGTAGGTACTAAAATGAACAATGATAGGACAGATGGCCATTGCTACAGCTCTGCTTAGACTTAATGATCTTGGACGTTCGGTGACCCCTACTTTTCTTTTCAGAAACAGATTTTATTTATTATCTCCACATTGTCCAAAAATAACCAAAAAATCAATGTGGGAAGCTAAAAAAAAATCAAGATTTATATTCATGGGACATGGAATTCTGCCATCTTGTGGCTGTAAGGTGTGTGAAACTATGGTCGCTAAATGCGAACTTGTTCTTCGAGGAACATTACTGGTTGACTAAATTCGCTTAATAGGTCCATTTTAACCATACTTGGAAGAGAACATTTCTCTTCAAAGCTCTAATTGCAATATTATGGGACTTGCAGTCACTGGGGCCTTCTTCGCTAACAAGCCCGATTTACTCAGATTTAGGTGTTCTTCTGGGCATGTTCTCTCCAAAACGAAGTCGTTGACCACCCATTTGTTTACATTTCTGACATCACTAAATCATCTTCTTTCAATGGCAAAATTTTCCAAAAAAAATCAATGTAAGAAAATTTATGTGCGAGTGTCCTTAAAGAAGCCTGGAAAGATTTTCAATTCATAACAAAAGAATGAAAAATTACTTTGATTAAGAAATAGAAAACATGTACCGTGTTTGTATCGAGTTATACAAACACGAGTGGAAGTTTGGGAGAACGAGAAATGCTGTGGGAACACGAGCCGCAGGCGAGTGTTTCCACAGCTTTTTCGAGTTCTCCCAAACTTTCACGAGTGTTTGTATAACTCGATAGAAACACGATGTACATGTTTTCTATTTCTTTTAGAAAACACCACGACGAGAAAAAGGAAAACAACTTGTTAACTTTGATTATCGAAATGTAAATTCTCTTTGCTCGCGCCATCACTACGTCAACAGTGCGCGCTAGTTCTGTGTCTCCATTGAGTTATACAAACACGATTTTCAACCAATCAGCGCACATGCTTTCTTAGGACTGTTTTCTAATTTTAGATACACGGTACATGAAAAACTCATACCGTAATCTTAGTGTTTACTGATATGATACCCCTTTCACTTGTATATAAACAAACATTATAACTACCGTACCTTGCATGTTTTTCTTGGCAGGAATTCCTGAACAGTTCATGGTAACCTTTGAAACACTCACATTTATATGCTATCCTTTAAGTTCAAAGTCATTTTTATCTGTCCTTGGTGAAAAAGGCAGCTCTTTCAGGAAAACCCTGTCATTTTACCCCACCACAATGTGAAGTAACTCTGAGATACATGTACAGTGAACCATTTTTTCGAATTATTATTCTGTGACCTTGAATAAAAGCTCTGCACATGTATTATCTGGTGGATCTTTATCCATAATCGGGTTGAAATTAAATTCAACACCTGAAATGCCAACAAGATTAGAATTTGGTCCCCCAACGCAATGACTAGGGCCATCTACTGTTACAGTGATAAAGTACAGAAGACCTTTGTCTAAAGCAACTGGCCCATCAAATTTAACATGAAAGCCATAATAAAATCCTTGTGCACTGTCTCTCCTCCCAGAAATATAAGTACCAGATGTGGATGCAACAACTATTTCGTCATCACTGTCATCATCACTATCATCATCATCATCTTCGTCATCCACAGGAGGGGGAAAAAATGAAACTTTCACAGTAACTGCAAATTTACCGCCATCATTGCCTAAAAGACTAACACCATGCAGCATTATGTCCTTGTCAACTGTGAGTGGCAGCGACTCTTCAATGCCAGGTTCAGTATCGATGTACTGGTGACGATTAAAACCTAAGAATCTACAGCATCGTAAAAGAGGACCCAACCTATGATCATGAAGGAACCCAACTGCTGAAGGAATAGTACCATTGAAATAGTTCATCATCATGCTTGTTTCCTCTGGTGTTAATATCTTGCTCTTAATAACAACATCCATGAATTCATTCTGTGTCATGATTGGAAAACGAATTTGTTTTACAATCTGCTCCCCGAGGACTTGTCTTTTAACCGAGCCTGCTATTTTTAGTTTTCTCCTCTTGCATTCTTTTTTAGCCCAGCAATCTACGGCTTTAAACAACTCCACTTCTTTGACATTCAATGTCTCTCTTTTCACTAACTGCTTTACAAAAGATCTCTCCACAGTCATAAATTCGCTTGATTTCAAGGCCTTCTCTGTCTCATTATCAATCAAATCCCAGCAAGAACGCAAAAGATCTTTATTTTTATAACGTTGAGCGTGTTGCAAGACACAGAAGAGGTTTGAAAAATCTAGATTCCTTCCTAAATAATCGGTACATTCACTGGCTAGGCTAGGAATCAAGTATTTCTCAGCCAGATACAACACCTCCATCACATTGTTTCCATCCAGGTGAACCTCATCAGTGTAGATATACCGCAACAGTTCAAGCATACCTTCGAATCCACAGTCCGGGAGATCAATATGCTCTTTGGTTTCAGCCATGTTACCACAAAACATTGCATAAAAGACGGGACTGCAAATCGACAACAAAATCTTGTGAGCAGGAATTACAACCTTGCTTCTCTTGCTGTCGACACCTTGTCCAAAATTTCTGGACGCTTTTACAACAAATTTCACATCACTAAGGATCTCGTTGTTTAACATAGACTTGCATCTGTGTTTCTGATCCCATGGCCAATCCTTTCCGAGAGCTGTCAGCGTAGCCATGAATTTCTGTGATAATTTTACAAAAATATAATTCGCAAAAAGGAACTTGCTTTGCTAGCGGACTCACAACGTTCAGCGGATTGCCTGTTGTCATACATGAAGTACATTGTCCTGTCAATTGTCCATTGTTCGAGCCAGGACCCGGCCCTGCCTCGACCACTAAAATCAGGAATTAAGAGGTACTAAATTTATATCGGTTTACAACTTTCCAGCTCAATAGCGTCCTTCGTTTGGAACCAGCGCATTTTGAATTTCGGGGTTACGGCGGCATAAAGCTCAAGATCGCGTTTGTCGAAAAATACACACTTACCTCGTGATTTTTAGCCATTTTAAGAGTTCAAGTATAAGGGAAAGTGCTTGTGTAAATGTCTTTTCGTTGGGTTCAGATAATCAGTCGACTAGATAGCCAAACTAAGTTCCAGTTGTTTTGCATTTCCGGCCGCCATATTGGAGAGGCGACCCTAAAAGCTGGAATGATGGAACGGTGGAACGGTGGAATGGTGGAACGGCGGAAAAACCCTCCAAATCCTAAAAGTTGGAATCACGGAACGGTGGAATGGCGGGAAAAACCTCCATAATTCTAAAAGACGGGGTGACTTAAAATCGCCAGAAATCCTAATAGATGGAATGATAAAAAATTACCCTAAATCCTAAAAGACAGAATGACTGAAAATCACCCAAAATCCTAAAAGACGGAAGTATGACTATGAAGCCCTGTGTTTTAAGGAAAAATGGTGGACAATTGATAAAAATATAAAATGTAATTGACTCATTTAAACTTGTGTATATCTGCATGATTTTCAAGGTTATGCAGGTGTGCAAGCCTGACTACCATTTCCAGGATGATATTTTCTTGAAGTGGAAATTGGTCGATTGCCTCATTCATGTGAAGATGTTGTTGAAGTCTGTCCAGACTGTGAACAATAATTGAGCCGCAAAAGGAAGCAAAGTCGAAAAACAGAAAAATATTCAAGCATCATTGCACATTGTTCCATGAGTGCAGCTTTAACGTCAGCACACATTGTCACTAGGGGGCTTGTTGTAGGGACTTGCTTCAGGGACCAATCTTCCAGTGTGTACTTGTATTTTGGATTAAAATTCTAGTCGCAGGGACCACATTTTTGGTCCCTGCAATTAGTCCCATGAATTAAGCTGGTTTGATTTCTGGGACTAGTCGCAGGGACCAATAGTCCCTCAAATGGGTCAATTTTCTAGTGTGTACACAATAAGAGATAAGTCCCTGTGACTAGTCCCTTAGTGTGTGCCTAGCTTTAAAGTTGACTGTTTATACCAGGATCAATTCTTGCTTCTTTGATAAATACATGCTTCTCTTAGCCTGCAAACAGGCTCTCCGTATGGTTTATTCCGAGATTTGCTTTTGAACATAGGCGTACGAGCCGGGGGGGCGGGGGGGGCTGCAGCCCCCCCAGTCGCAGAAAATTTTGAGATTTTTCGGGCAAACGCTGATGATTCGGGCAAAAGTACTCGGGAGAAAGCATTCTAAAAGGTACTCAAGGCCTGGCTTGTAGGTTACTTTCACTAGCGTTTGTCTTGTCAAATCGGAGTTAAGGTCAAATGATCTAAGGATCCACAATTGCAGGTATTCTGTTTTGGAAAAGCCATATGCCAATTAAATGTGTACCGTGGGAATCCATGATGTTATTTCCATTAGTGACAAAAGGATGAAAGCAAAGGACGACCAAGATGGGCTCCTGCCAAGACTTATGTCTTTGTGGTGGCTCTGAAAAGAGCCCTTTTGAATGGCTCCGCAAAGTGCCGGTTTAAAATTTTCCTGAACTTCTCGCACGAGGAACAATTAACTGTTTCTTTTATAAGTTTCTGATTTTACCAGGCTGTCGAATGAAGCCATAGGCTAGGAGTATGCAATGTTTCAAAATAACTACAGTGGAATCCTGATTTCTCTAACCCTCATTTTTTCGATCCTGCCGATAACTCAAACCAATAGTCGTTTCCCTCTCCTCAGTCAAACGCCATAATTTTACGAACTGTCCGATTTTTAAAAGCAATTTTCATCAGCTCCCTTGGATGTTCCAAAAAATCGGAATTCGGCTGTGTTTCCGTAATGATAACAGTTTCATTAGACGTAAGAATTGAGAACGTTTTTGTTTTTACTGCGATTTGAGTACGTATATACAACTGACACTTTCGGGCATTTTGTAATTTTTCGGGCAATAAGGTCACCGCCCCCCCAAGTCCGAGGGTGCCCGTACGCCTATGCTTTTGAATGGTGCATGGTCAAAAGCTAGGGGGCGGGAGACAGAGGGAGAGCCTGCAATGGTCCTTGTACACTTTGAGTATTCACGTTCATATTCTAAACATAAATTGCTGATTGGCCAATTTGACTTGACACATGTCAAATACTACCATTTGCGTTCAACCGTGAAGCGTGAATGTTTTTTCGTGCATGTTTATTTAATATTCAAACAAAGCTTACGTTGTCAGAGGAGTTATTATTTTTTACAATGCGAACATGCAGCTTGTGAAACATGACATAGTTACTGCTGTCATCTACTATTACACAACGACCGAGTTTCATTACGCGAAACATGACTCTCCCCTTTCAGAATATGGAGGTGTTTACATTGAGGTCAGTTATCTTTAGTACAAAAATATCAAAATTTTGGCTAAAAGAAGGGCTGTAATGGGCTAAAATGTCCATTAACGTTTTTACCCATACATATAAACATCTATACGCTGAGTCATGTTTCGCGTAATGAAACTTGGTTGTTATGTAATAGTAGATGGCAGGAGCTGAACGTCATCTCTTTAAAGCATGGCACAATTTCAACAGTGGGTTTGAAAATATAATTTATCAGCAGGGATCACTTTTATAAATCGAGCGGTTTTCTTCCAGCTTTTCATCGAACGGCTTTCTTTGGAGTTTCTGGATTCGAGTTCAGAACAACTGTACTTACATGTAAACAAGCGCGTGTGTATCAAAAGTTTCATTTTGTGAAGGCTGTGTTGACCTACAAGGTCATTTCCGCTTTCGTTGTGTTTGGTTCATTTCAATTTGATAACTTGACAGATCAGTCCAGCAGAAAAGGAGGCAGAACTAAAAAAAAAAAAAAAGACCATTGCAGGCTCTCCCTCTGTCGCCTGCACGCGGGCCATTCAAAAGCAAATCTTGGAATAACCCATATGGATAGCCTGTTTGCAGGCTACGCTTCTCCTGATCATCCTCACTCTCACTCAGCAGCTTCTTTAGCACAACCTTCTCACCATACCCATTCCTGGCAAAAAATCCAAACCAAACGATCTGCGGTCGATAGCCTCTTCTTTTTCCCACAAATTCCCCTATTGAAATAGGGGCAAACAATCACAAACCGTTTTTTTTTTTGCATTAGACTTCCCTTTCAGGGATGGCAATTTAATGTCATACTTGGTGCATACTGATCCACTGAGTCGATGATTTGCTTTTTATTGGAGATCTACTTTGTTGCAAATTTAATCAGATCAATATCAGTATCTGGGCAACTGCACACCTACCCCTCCCCTAACCCAACATGTTATAATAAGTTAATAAGTTAGTGTTACTGTTGGGTTAGGGGAGGGGTAGGTGCGCAGTTGCCCATAGACTGATATTGATCCATTTAATCTTCCCATGGCGGCATGTTGCCAGCTGTCAAATCATGATCAGTCATGTACTTGACGTGCTCTGGATGTTATCTTTCAGTGACTTCGTGATGGCGCGACACACAACCTTTCACATGGAAACTTTTGATTTTGTCACTTTGTTTGACTGTAATATGCGAATGCTACACTAGAATCAGTGGTAGAAATCAAACATAAAATTATTTTAATTAAACCCGTGCATTTTCTCTCTTGTTTCTAAGACAGGAGGCTTTATACATGTAGTTATACTTCAGGAAAACGAATTGTTATTATGCTCTGAAACCAATTGACCATTGTGCTGATAGTACTGCAATTTTATGCGAGTGGTGGCTTACTGCAAGTTGTCGGTAATACAACTGGAGTAGACAAGTCCACCGTTTCAATGGCAGTCCATAATGACGTCGCCATATTGGAAACAATCACGGTGCTTACTCACAGGAAATTGCATTATGGGATACCAATTGCCAATTAGCAAGACAAGATAAGTGGTTTTTTACACCATGTACTAATCATTAATCAGCAATTGACTAATCAGTTCTCTAATTGGACTTTGAACAACGTTCTCAATTCTTCTGATTAGCTAACCCGGTGTTAGTGGTTTTAATCAACAATATTATTACGCTTAATTGGAGGTTAGTTTAATCACGGTTTTGAACAACCGGGCCCAGGGGCTTTTTCTGCCATTCTGCCATTCCACTGTTCTGTCATTTTGCACACCCGAGCCAAAATGTCATAAAACGCGATTCTTGTGGCAAGAGAGGTTAGCTGTTGTGTTGCAAATACGTTTTCGACCTGATTAAAGCTAATTTGGCCGAGATCCAGCCTCAAAACCACCAAATGTCAAAAAAACACATTTTTGGCAAAAAGTTCCAGGAGCCAATGGGTTAAATCAATACCCTTTTACAGACCTGCCTAACAATTAGTTCCCTAGTTCAGACCAACATTACAATTTGCCCTAAACATAACTTGTGAAGGACTTTAGTCAATAAATGATAAAAGGTCAATTCTTAGAAGAAAATATCCAATTCAAGACTAGAGTGCAAAATCCATACTATATTTATGAACAAAGGGCTGAAAAAAGATACCTTTTGGGATCGCACATACCTTTATACCCCATATAAGGGAGTACCATCACCCCCTTTGGAGGGTTCATTGCCAAGCCTACAGATACAGGAGGAGGTGCTGGTTCATTGTCACCCAATTTAAATAAAATCTTGAAAAAACAGTGGATAAAGTCAAGAAATTGTGATATCATGGAAGATTAATAAAGAAGACAGTTCTCCAAGTTTAAGGTGTGTGTTCTGCCCAAAAGAAGCCGCCATTTTGGTGGACCTCCTTAGTGCTCCAATATGGGTGACTCTAAAATCCAAAATGACAGAACAGTGGAATGGCAGAATGGCAGAAAAAGCCCCTGGGCCCGGTTGTTCAAAACCGTGATTAAACTAACCTCCAATTAAGCGTAATAATATTGTTGATTAAAACCACTAACACCGGGTTAGCTAATCAGAAGAATTGAGAACGTTGTTCAAAGTCCAATTAGAGAACTGATTAGTCAATTGCTGATTAATGATTAGTACATGGTGTAAAAAACCACTTATCTTGTCTTGCTAATTGGCAATTGGTATCCCATAATGCAATTTCCTGTGAGTAAGCACCGTGATTGTTTCCAATATGGCGACGTCATTATGGACTGCCATTGAAACGGTGGACTTGTCTACTCCAGTTGTATTACCGACAACTTGCAGTAAGCCACCACTCGCATAAAATTGCAGTACTATCAGCACAATGGTCAATTGGTTTCAGAGCATAATAACAATTCGTTTTCCTGAAGTATAACTACATGTATAAAGCCTCCTGTCTTAGAAACAAGAGAGAAAATGCACGGGTTTAATTAAAATAATTTTATGTTTGATTTCTACCACTGATTCTAGTGTAGCATTCGCATATTACAGTCAAACAAAGTGACAAAATCAAAAGTTTCCATGTGAAAGGTTGTGTGTCGCGCCATCACGAAGTCACTGAAAGATAACATCCAGAGCACGTCAAGTACATGACTGATCATGATTTGACAGCTGGCAACATGCCGCCATGGGAAGATTAAATGGATCAATATCAGTCTATGGGCAACTGCGCACCTACCCCTCCCCTAACCCAACAGTAACACTAACTTATTAACTTATTATAACATGTTGGGTTAGGGGAGGGGTAGGTGTGCAGTTGCCCAGATACTGATATTGATCTGATTAAATTTGCAACAAAGTAGATCTCCAATAAAAAGCAAATCATCGACTCAGTGGATCAGTATGCACCAAGTATGACATTAAATTGCCATCCCTGAAAGGGAAGTCTAATGCAAAAAAAAAAACGGTTTGTGATTGTTTGCCCCTATTTCAATAGGGGAATTTGTGGGAAAAAGAAGAGGCTATCGACCGCAGATCGTTTGGTTTGGATTTTTTGCCAGGAATGGGTATGGTGAGAAGGTTGTGCTAAAGAAGCTGCTGAGTGAGAGTGAGGATGATCAGGAGAAGCGTAGCCTGCAAACAGGCTATCCATATGGGTTATTCCAAGATTTGCTTTTGAATGGCCCGCGTGCAGGCGACAGAGGGAGAGCCTGCAATGGTCTTTTTTTTTTTTTTTAGTTCTGCCTCCTTTTCTGCTGGACTGATCTGTCAAGTTATCAAATTGAAATGAACCAAACACAACGAAAGCGGAAATGACCTTGTAGGTCAACACAGCCTTCACAAAATGAAACTTTTGATACACACGCGCTTGTTTACATGTAAGTACAGTTGTTCTGAACTCGAATCCAGAAACTCCAAAGAAAGCCGTTCGATGAAAAGCTGGAAGAAAACCGCTCGATTTATAAAAGTGATCCCTGCTGATAAATTATATTTTCAAACCCACTGTTGAAATTGTGCCATGCTTTAAAGAGATGACGTTCAGCTCCTGCCATCTACTATTACATAACAACCAAGTTTCATTACGCGAAACATGACTCAGCGTATAGATGTTTATATGTATGGGTAAAAACGTTAATGGACATTTTAGCCCATTACAGCCCTTCTTTTAGCCAAAATTTTGATATTTTTGTACTAAAGATAACTGACCTCAATGTAAACACCTCCATATTCTGAAAGGGGAGAGTCATGTTTCGCGTAATGAAACTCGGTCGTTGTGTAATAGTAGATGACAGCAGTAACTATGTCATGTTTCACAAGCTGCATGTTCGCATTGTAAAAAATAATAACTCCTCTGACAACGTAAGCTTTGTTTGAATATTAAATAAACATGCACGAAAAAACATTCACGCTTCACGGTTGAACGCAAATGGTAGTATTTGACATGTGTCAAGTCAAATTGGCCAATCAGCAATTTATGTTTAGAATATGAACGTGAATACTCAAAGTGTACAAGGACCATTGCAGGCTCTCCCTCTGTCTCCCGCCCCCTAGCTTTTGACCATGCACCATTCAAAAGCATAGGCGTACGGGCACCCTCGGACTTGGGGGGCGGTGACCTTATTGCCCGAAAAATTACAAAATGCCCGAAAGTGTCAGTTGTATATACGTACTCAAATCGCAGTAAAAACAAAAACGTTCTCAATTCTTACGTCTAATGAAACTGTTATCATTACGGAAACACAGCCGAATTCCGATTTTTTGGAACATCCAAGGGAGCTGATGAAAATTGCTTTTAAAAATCGGACAGTTCGTAAAATTATGGCGTTTGACTGAGGAGAGGGAAACGACTATTGGTTTGAGTTATCGGCAGGATCGAAAAAATGAGGGTTAGAGAAATCAGGATTCCACTGTAGTTATTTTGAAACATTGCATACTCCTAGCCTATGGCTTCATTCGACAGCCTGGTAAAATCAGAAACTTATAAAAGAAACAGTTAATTGTTCCTCGTGCGAGAAGTTCAGGAAAATTTTAAACCGGCACTTTGCGGAGCCATTCAAAAGGGCTCTTTTCAGAGCCACCACAAAGACATAAGTCTTGGCAGGAGCCCATCTTGGTCGTCCTTTGCTTTCATCCTTTTGTCACTAATGGAAATAACATCATGGATTCCCACGGTACACATTTAATTGGCATATGGCTTTTCCAAAACAGAATACCTGCAATTGTGGATCCTTAGATCATTTGACCTTAACTCCGATTTGACAAGACAAACGCTAGTGAAAGTAACCTACAAGCCAGGCCTTGAGTACCTTTTAGAATGCTTTCTCCCGAGTACTTTTGCCCGAATCATCAGCGTTTGCCCGAAAAATCTCAAAATTTTCTGCGACTGGGGGGGCTGCAGCCCCCCCCGCCCCCCCGGCTCGTACGCCTATGTTCAAAAGCAAATCTCGGAATAAACCATACGGAGAGCCTGTTTGCAGGCTAAGAGAAGCATGTATTTATCAAAGAAGCAAGAATTGATCCTGGTATAAACAGTCAACTTTAAAGCTAGGCACACACTAAGGGACTAGTCACAGGGACTTATCTCTTATTGTGTACACACTAGAAAATTGACCCATTTGAGGGACTATTGGTCCCTGCGACTAGTCCCAGAAATCAAACCAGCTTAATTCATGGGACTAATTGCAGGGACCAAAAATGTGGTCCCTGCGACTAGAATTTTAATCCAAAATACAAGTACACACTGGAAGATTGGTCCCTGAAGCAAGTCCCTACAACAAGCCCCCTAGTGACAATGTGTGCTGACGTTAAAGCTGCACTCATGGAACAATGTGCAATGATGCTTGAATATTTTTCTGTTTTTCGACTTTGCTTCCTTTTGCGGCTCAATTATTGTTCACAGTCTGGACAGACTTCAACAACATCTTCACATGAATGAGGCAATCGACCAATTTCCACTTCAAGAAAATATCATCCTGGAAATGGTAGTCAGGCTTGCACACCTGCATAACCTTGAAAATCATGCAGATATACACAAGTTTAAATGAGTCAATTACATTTTATATTTTTATCAATTGTCCACCATTTTTCCTTAAAACACAGGGCTTCATAGTCATACTTCCGTCTTTTAGGATTTTGGGTGATTTTCAGTCATTCTGTCTTTTAGGATTTAGGGTAATTTTTTATCATTCCATCTATTAGGATTTCTGGCGATTTTAAGTCACCCCGTCTTTTAGAATTATGGAGGTTTTTCCCGCCATTCCACCGTTCCGTGATTCCAACTTTTAGGATTTGGAGGGTTTTTCCGCCGTTCCACCATTCCACCGTTCCACCGTTCCATCATTCCAGCTTTTAGGGTCGCCTCTCCAATATGGCGGCCGGAAATGCAAAACAACTGGAACTTAGTTTGGCTATCTAGTCGACTGATTATCTGAACCCAACGAAAAGACATTTACACAAGCACTTTCCCTTATACTTGAACTCTTAAAATGGCTAAAAATCACGAGGTAAGTGTGTATTTTTCGACAAACGCGATCTTGAGCTTTATGCCGCCGTAACCCCGAAATTCAAAATGCGCTGGTTCCAAACGAAGGACGCTATTGAGCTGGAAAGTTGTAAACCGATATAAATTTAGTACCTCTTAATTCCTGATTTTAGTGGTCGAGGCAGGGCCGGGTCCTGGCTCGAACAATGGACAATTGACAGGACAATGTACTTCATGTATGACAACAGGCAATCCGCTGAACGTTGTGAGTCCGCTAGCAAAGCAAGTTCCTTTTTGCGAATTATATTTTTGTAAAATTATCACAGAAATTCATGGCTACGCTGACAGCTCTCGGAAAGGATTGGCCATGGGATCAGAAACACAGATGCAAGTCTATGTTAAACAACGAGATCCTTAGTGATGTGAAATTTGTTGTAAAAGCGTCCAGAAATTTTGGACAAGGTGTCGACAGCAAGAGAAGCAAGGTTGTAATTCCTGCTCACAAGATTTTGTTGTCGATTTGCAGTCCCGTCTTTTATGCAATGTTTTGTGGTAACATGGCTGAAACCAAAGAGCATATTGATCTCCCGGACTGTGGATTCGAAGGTATGCTTGAACTGTTGCGGTATATCTACACTGATGAGGTTCACCTGGATGGAAACAATGTGATGGAGGTGTTGTATCTGGCTGAGAAATACTTGATTCCTAGCCTAGCCAGTGAATGTACCGATTATTTAGGAAGGAATCTAGATTTTTCAAACCTCTTCTGTGTCTTGCAACACGCTCAGCGTTATAAAAATAAAGATCTTTTGCGTTCTTGCTGGGATTTGATTGATAATGAGACAGAGAAGGCCTTGAAATCAAGCGAATTTATGACTGTGGAGAGATCTTTTGTAAAGCAGTTAGTGAAAAGAGAGACATTGAATGTCAAAGAAGTGGAGTTGTTTAAAGCCGTAGATTGCTGGGCTAAAAAAGAATGCAAGAGGAGAAAACTAAAAATAGCAGGCTCGGTTAAAAGACAAGTCCTCGGGGAGCAGATTGTAAAACAAATTCGTTTTCCAATCATGACACAGAATGAATTCATGGATGTTGTTATTAAGAGCAAGATATTAACACCAGAGGAAACAAGCATGATGATGAACTATTTCAATGGTACTATTCCTTCAGCAGTTGGGTTCCTTCATGATCATAGGTTGGGTCCTCTTTTACGATGCTGTAGATTCTTAGGTTTTAATCGTCACCAGTACATCGATACTGAACCTGGCATTGAAGAGTCGCTGCCACTCACAGTTGACAAGGACATAATGCTGCATGGTGTTAGTCTTTTAGGCAATGATGGCGGTAAATTTGCAGTTACTGTGAAAGTTTCATTTTTTCCCCCTCCTGTGGATGACGAAGATGATGATGATGATAGTGATGATGACAGTGATGACGAAATAGTTGTTGCATCCACATCTGGTACTTATATTTCTGGGAGGAGAGACAGTGCACAAGGATTTTATTATGGCTTTCATGTTAAATTTGATGGGCCAGTTGCTTTAGACAAAGGTCTTCTGTACTTTATCACTGTAACAGTAGATGGCCCTAGTCATTGCGTTGGGGGACCAAATTCTAATCTTGTTGGCATTTCAGGTGTTGAATTTAATTTCAACCCGATTATGGATAAAGATCCACCAGATAATACATGTGCAGAGCTTTTATTCAAGGTCACAGAATAATAATTCGAAAAAATGGTTCACTGTACATGTATCTCAGAGTTACTTCACATTGTGGTGGGGTAAAATGACAGGGTTTTCCTGAAAGAGCTGCCTTTTTCACCAAGGACAGATAAAAATGACTTTGAACTTAAAGGATAGCATATAAATGTGAGTGTTTCAAAGGTTACCATGAACTGTTCAGGAATTCCTGCCAAGAAAAACATGCAAGGTACGGTAGTTATAATGTTTGTTTATATACAAGTGAAAGGGGTATCATATCAGTAAACACTAAGATTACGGTATGAGTTTTTCATGTACCGTGTATCTAAAATCAAAGTAATTTTTCATTCTTTTGTTATGAATTGAAAATCTTTCCAGGCTTCTTTAAGGACACTCGCACATAAATTTTCTTACATTGATTTTTTCGGAAAATTTTGCCATTGAAAGAAGATGATTTAGTGATGTCAGAAATGTAAACAAATGGGTGGTCAATGACTTCGTTTTGGAGAGAACATGCCCAGAAGAACACCTAAATCTGAGTAAATCGGGCTTGTTAGCGAAGAAGGCCCCAGTGACTGCAAGTCCCATAATATTGCAATTGAAGGCTTCGGTGGAAAAAGGGCGTTAGGTTTTTTACTGAAAAGTGAACTTTGTCGAAAACGCTCCAAATTTCGAATGCAGTTTTGTTTCCGTGTGTCAAACAATGTTCTGCATGTTTTTTCCCTGAAGTTTGCTTCCTTTTTGAGATATTACGTATGCAAAAAAACACATTTTTCCAAGGGCATCCTCTGGGGACCTTTTGTTGAATGGAAAACAAAAGAAACCTTTTGTTTCGCTAAGCGATCAACTCACTATAATACCTTAAGCTCTTACTACTGCTTCGTTAGCACAAGCGGATGAGGCGCTGAACGGGCCAGATTCGAATTTGTTTTGCCGTGACACCGGTTCGACACGAGGTCGCTCAATTTTTTTTTTCGCTCTGTTCCTTTTCTTTTTTCAAAACTGAAGATATCTATTTTTAAAAAAATGCGTATAGAGCGGGAATCTGGAGAGATTTTTTTATACAGCTTATTGTGACGTGAGACAACACGTGAATTTCGATCGAGCGTCAAAGCAAAGAGAAGTGATGCATGATGCAGTACAGCTCTTTCGACTAATATCTTAAGCATTGTTTTTAAGTACCTTGTAGCCTGCCTGGTGGTTGATAGGCATCATAAAGCCTTGATAACCCGTAAGTCACCAGCATGTTTTAAAGAAGCAAAACGTGTTCTGTAACTTCCAACGCAACTGATATCAGCGGCAAGTCAGTTATCAGCGTTCGAAGTCAGGTCGATCCAGGCAGCAAAGTCCAAGAGCAGTTCTTGCCCAAGAATAAAACCCTGTCGTGAGTTGTGGCCCATTTGCCAAGCGTTGCTAGCTTCAAAGTTTGGAAAATGAGAACTGCTTTTAGACTTATAAAATTTTTCTTGCATCATCCACCATGTTTACCCGCGCACGAGGTGTAACAGAACCTTCCCGGCATGCATTTCGATCACGTTCGGCAAGACAAGCCAAGACAAGACAAGACAAGACAAGACTCCGTAAATCACAATAATATTTAACTAATTACAGAGCGTGTTTTTTTCCTTTTTTATTCCAACATAATAATGGCCAACAAGAAGCGATCGATTGATTCAAAACATAGATCTGTGATCCAGGTTGCGTTGATTTTACTTCAAATCGGCATGATTTGTAGTGTTTTAAACTTCTGGGATCAGGGGCCATGCAGATGTAAGGAGAGAGACCTGTACGTTGCACAGAAGGGTTAATCTGTTAATCTGTCAGCCCTACATTTTTAAGCTTATACGTTGCAGGCAGTTAAAATGAAATAGAGATAGTTGCTGTGACGCTTTAAAGTGAAATCAACATTTTAACCTATTTAGGCCCGAAATCGACGTTTTCGAGTTTACGTGCTGGGTGAATTGAACAGCTTGCTGGATTTGAAGTGAAATCAACATCCTTGCCGTCATGCCTTAACGCGAAATCGCGTAAAGTGAACTGGCTGTAATTTGAGTGAAATTAACGTCTTTGCGGTCGCGTGATAACGTGAAATCACAATTTCAACGGTTTTAAAAACCTGAAATCAACATTTTTTAAGGTTACATCTTGATTGTTCTCCTTGGCCTAACACTGCACTAACCCTAACGCGTCCTGACCTTAACTCTAACGTTATCCGAAGCGCTAACCCTAACAATGAAGCGCTAGCGCTAACCCTCGGCAATAACCCTCACCCTTCAACGCTAACCCTAGTTTCAAGCGGTAACACTAAACGTTAACTCTAAGCCTAACCTTGTTCCGTAACCCTAGTTTCAAGCGGTAACCCTATTTCAAGCGGTAACCCTAGTTTCAAGCGGTAGCCCTAGGCGTTAACTGTAAGCCTAACCTTGTTCCGTAACCCTAGTTTCAAGCGGTAACCCTAGTTTTAAGCGGTAACCCTAGTTTCAAGCCGTAGCCCTAAGCGTTAACTCTAAGCCTAACCTTATTCCGTAACCCTAGTTTCAAGCGGTAACCCTATTTGAAGCGGTAACCCTAGTTTCAAGCGGTAGCCCTAAGCGTTAACTCTAAGCCTAATCTTGTTCCGTAACCCTAGTTTCAAGCGGTAACCCTAGTTTCAAGCCGTAGCCCTAAGCGTTAACTCTAAGCCTAACCTTGTTCCGTAACCCTTCAACGCTAGCCCTAGTTTCGAGCGGTAACCCTAACCCTAAGTAAAACCCTAAGGGTTTAAGTCCTTGCGGTGGCGTGATAATGTGAAATCAAAATTTTAAGTCTCTGTAAATGACCTGATATCAACATTGTCTAGCTTGCGCATTGCGGGAAATTAACATCTGGCTGTAATTTGAGTGAACCGAACGTCTTTGCGGTCGCACGTTAACGTGAAATAAAAGTTTTAACGGTTTTAACCTGACATCAACACTTTTTGAGGTTACACGTTGCAAAAGATCAATATTTTGCTGGATTTTAAGTGAAATTACCGTCTTTGCGGTCACGTGCTGACGTGACAACAAATACAGGGTTTTTGCATACGTAATATCTCGAAAACGAAACAAACTTCAGCAAAAAAACATGCAGAACATTGTCTAACGCACCTAAACAAAACTGCATGCGAAATTTGGAGCGTTTTTGATAAATTTCATTTTTGAGTAAAAAACCTAACGCCCTTTTTCCACGAAGCCTTCAATTAGAGCTTTGAAGAGAAATGTTCTCTTCCAAGTATGGTTAAAATGGACCTATTAAGCGAATTTAGTCAACCAGTAATGTTCCTCGAAGAACAAGTTCGCATTTAGCGACCATAGTTTCACACACCTTACAGCCACAAGATGGCAGAATTCCATGTCCCATGAATATAAATCTTGATTTTTTTTTAGCTTCCCACATTGATTTTTTGGTTATTTTTGGACAATGTGGAGATAATAAATAAAATCTGTTTCTGAAAAGAAAAGTAGGGGTCACCGAACGTCCAAGATCATTAAGTCTAAGCAGAGCTGTAGCAATGGCCATCTGTCCTATCATTGTTCATTTTAGTACCTACTTAGTGCGCATTCTCGATGCATGATGTGGCATGTGAATTTGCATGCACAGTAAGGATATGCAGAAACAAGTGTCAATGGTAATGGTGTTGCAGTCTGGATGTTTCATGTTCCTTGAACAAATAGTATCCTAAAAGAAATTATTTTTACCAATACATGTAAGGATTCTTAACTAAAGATGCAAATGGAATCAGTATGTTCCCCAGAGTAGGAAAGCAAAAAAATGGGCAATATCAAAAATTTTGTTGTACATAGTGCAATGTTAGTCTGTGATGATCCAAAATGATTTCAAAAAGATCCTGACAGCATAGAGTTTCCAGGACACAATACATACTTGAGCCATGTGTAAGATAAGCCATCAAATGTCTTTCCAGTTCAGAGAAAAGTTGAAGTGTTTTCAGAGTGGCTGGTAGTGGTTTCTAGCATTTCACACTTCACTTCACTTTCCAGCACAGTAATTTTAATTATAATTATTAAAGTAATGTAATATATGTAAGATCATAGACGACACTACAGAAAAGGTTCCAGTTGTAGAGCAACTACATGTAGTGGTAAACACTCTTTGCTCTAGCTTAAAGTGGTTATAAATCAAAACCAAGTTTAGTGAGTGGCATTACTCAAAATGAATTGTGATCGTTGCATTGCCACACACTTTTTCACAAAGTTTTAAGAATCAGTTTGCGTTGTTTGATAAATTTAGCTGTTAAATGTATTTCATCAAGTTATTATTTTTGGAATAATAAAAGAATTACCCAATCTTGTGAAATATCTGTTTAAATTAGCCTACAACCTTTTTTCGTTTTTGTTTGTTTTTGTTTTGAACACCCAGTTATTTTTAGTTTATTTTTTAATAATAAATTCTACAATACTCAGCACTGCAATACAATACAGTGGAACCTCCCGTAAGCAACCACAACCAAGCCTAGGTGGTCTCTTATGGGAGGTGGTCACTTACAAGAGCTTAGACTACAGGTTCCAAATAGTATGGACAGAGTTAGCTCCAATCTACTCAAAAGGCATTTGCAGCATGAGAGTATGTCTTTCTTTCCACTAGCATCACATTTTACAAGTCAGAGTGTTACATCATTTTGGCTCAGGCATGCAGAGAAATCAAAATCTAATGTCTTTAGGCTTTTCACTTTTTTATTTATTTATTTATTTTTTGCGCCTGACCTTTTTCTCCTTTTCTTATCTTTTTTTGCTGCAGTGATTGACTTTCCACTTGGCCTGCTTCCAGTTTTAAAAATTCTGAGAAAGCATTATTGAGATGGGCAATTTTTACCATGTAGTAGCCATGTGTAGTCACAGGCAATTTTGCTCCAATAACATTGTGTCACATTTTGAGCATATGCATTAGGCATGCATGATTCCAATAAGACAGCAAAATTTGAGGATGTAATGTCACCTTGACAGAGCTTTGGGAGTACAAGCAAAGGCAACCACACAAGGAACACAATATGGCATCTAATTATAAAGGTTTATATGGGATTTTGTACAAGAAAACCATAGAGGTACAGTAGTTTAAAGTGAAAATTCTGAATAAAAATGGCTTACCGTATTCCATGTGTGTTGTTTGTTCCTGGTGTCGTTATTTTAACAATTCAACTTGATTAAATGAGTTTTTTTAATCTGGTTTTCCAAAGTGGCTAAAATCAAGTAAATTGGTAAAATAATGACACCAGGAGCAAACAATACACATATGGAATACTGTAAGCCACTTTTTATTGAGAATTTTCACTTTTAACTACCTCCATTGATATCTTGTAGAAAATACCATGAACCCCTATAGCGATGTTTCTTGTTTACAAACATTTCTTTTGATATTCAAATTTGCCAGCCACTGAACAATAGCATGCATTGTTTCAACAGCCAATAAACCTCTGGTTGGCACATTAATGACAATAGGTATGAGTAGTCCAAGAGGTAGACTGGGTATACTAGTATTTGGTGCGATTGTTGTCAATTAAAATGGCTTTTCGCTTTTGACCGAAAATTTGCCAAAAATCATGTGCAAGAGAAATTACTTCTTTGAATGCTTTATAGCACGCGCGCTCGATGCGCGACGTGGCATGTGAATTTGTGTGCGCAGTAAAGGCCATGTTACATGAAGCGATTTTTCTTGCAACTTGCAAGAAAAAATTCACGTGTAACACCCCATTTTGCAACTGCAATTGTTGCCTCGTTGCAAGTTGCAAGAAAAGTAGAACAACCCTCTACTTTTCGCAACGTTGCGAGACAAGTTGCTAGCGTGTAACATCTCCTCTGCAACTTGCAACGCAATTTTGTCAGAATGGGCCAATCAGAGCTCATCTTAGCACGTCCGCCATCTTGTTTGTTATTGAACGCGTAGCAAGTTGCGAAAAAAGTTGCAAACGTGTGACACCCCCTCTGCAACTTGAAAGGCTTTTTATTCGTCATCGTTGCATTGCAAGTTGCTACCCTGTCATCAACTACTCCAGTTCAACGGCTAATGAAACTCAGCTACACGATTTCAAATTCTTTACGCTGGCCTCAATATAACTCAAAGGAAAGGCCTTCATACAATTGCTGGTCGGCACCACGTCAAATTTGCATGAATCATATACAGCTTAGAGTTAGGACATAGCGGGTGAAAGCAAAAAGCCCAATTCTTATAACAGGAATTCCTTTCCCCTATAGGCCCTTTGCAGCTGTAGTTACGTGACCACGATTTTCCTAAAAATATTATATATTATGGGCTATAATTTAAAGAATGCCAGAAACGAAAAGAGCATATCGAAAATACCAAAATGGCCAAGTTTGAGGTCCCAAGTTTATTCGTCAATTTGAATTTCTGCAAAAATTTAGAGATATTTATGGAAATAGTTGCTGGAGAGTAAGGCTATGCAAATCTTTTTAGTTTTTTTTAAATTCAAACCCTCATAAAATCTCATTCTTTAATGCCAGGGGCTTCAAACTCGGCCCTTTTGGCATTCTTAAAGTTGCAGCCCGTAGTTTTAAAATTCAAACCGTCAAACCGTTCAAACCGTCGTTTTTTAAAATTCAAACCGTCATAACATCTCATTCTTTAATGCCAGGGGCTTCAAACTCGGCCATTCCGGCATTTTTAAAGTTGCAGCCCGTAATTTTATGAAAAGTTGGTCACGTGATGGCTTAGCCGCAAAGGGCCTATTCCGTCTATGCTGTTTATTTTGTACGCATTGCTTGCCTTCCTAAGCCACACATGGTACATAACAATATACCATATATGAAGTATCTACCTATGTTATGAACCAGTCTGACCGGTCCACAACAACACGTCATCAAGATGGAGCCTGCTTCAGGTGCATGGCACAGATTTTGCAGTGAGATGACTCATCACGTTATCTACAGTGTTCCTTTCCTCGGTTATTTTACAATGTTTAGTAAAATTTCAAGGATCAGAGGATAACCAAGGCCTGGAGTCATTTTTATGCTATGAATTTTATTTCAGCTTTATTTTTTTCGCTTTTATTGGTCGCTTGGATAGCATGGTGAGTAAAGCTGTAGCAGATTTGAATTACTCAGTGTGTTGAAATGTTTGAAGAGGGTGACACACACTAAATCATTACTTTTCGTTCTTTTTTTCTAGCCTTCATGCTCCGGACGGGGAAGAAGAAGCTTCGAACATCCCCAAGGAAGGCAAACCGGAATTTTCGGAGTTCTCAAACTCTGTTACAAACACAGTAAGTCATTGTTGCCTGGATAAGCGAAACAATGCTGGTTACAGGGTGCATTTCAATCAGTGCATTGTGTTTGGTGGTGGAAGTTAATTGTCTTCAATTTTCTCTGAGAAATTTTACCCCTATCCGACAGATTTGGAAGGTTTCGGCACAGTTTTGTATTATTTCCTTAACTCTGATCTCAATTTACAAACATAAGCTTAGATTAGTTAGCGGAGTTTAATATTTTGTACTTTCAGCTCAAGAGAGCTTTTTTCGGGGCATTCTGTCACTTTAATCTGAAGTGAACTCTCAATTTCTTTCCTTGTGTTTTGTCGTCGAAACAGTAAAGTGTATAGTGTTGCTTTGTGATTAACATGAGCGCTAGCTAAGCTTGGACAATTTTAAATCGTTTGTTTTTTGTTTTTTTTCTCTTTTTAAAGTTTATTAATATTGTTGATTTCATTTTCTCCAAAATTCCTGGAAGGACAACTCACACTGAACGTGAAAAAATCTTGATTTTGTGCGAGATTAATTGTGTTAACTTGTGTGCAATAATTTCTATATAAATCACGATGGAAGCCTTTCACCATTTTAACAATTCAGAATAATATTTTTATTTAACATAAATTTTCATAAGATCACTGGTAGGTTACTTTGGAAACCCTACTGTGAAAGAGTTGAGCTTTGGCACACCTGCCCAAGGTGCTTGTCAATATCTAGTTTCAATGTTAAAAGTACATGTACATGAATAGCAGTGAACAACTTTGTACTTGGAGTAAATGCTCTTTGCCCCTTTGTGTATGATTATCTCCAGAAGATTTGCTATATTTGCTGTCTCTCAAGTGGCTCCCTAAAACACTTTTCCCAGACACTTCTGTTAGGTAATTGCTACCCAGTAATGGACCTTTCTACACCTTTTTATTGGAAGTAAAAATAATTGCTTTCAACTGGTGAAGTGAAGTGAATACTTTATTTACCCTTGATTGTAGAGTAGCGTTATCGTAGCTAATATCTCCGAGCATTTCACAGTATACATGTAACAACAAAGGCCAGACGACAACACCAGGAACTTCATGCCCTACTCTTTGATAAAAAGTTGTGAAAATCCACATATATTCATGTGCAGACCTTGAAGTCACTGTCATATATAAAAATATATAATTTGAGCTGGAACTTTGGCACCTGAAGAAGAGCAGTGAAACTGCCCAGATCATTTCATTTTAAAAACGTTTTAACCCCTAAAAAGCCCTGTGTAGAACAACTTACTATATTTAATGAGTTTACATCTTAGAAATGTTCAGCACAATAATCGGTGTCCCCCCCTCCCTTCCTGAGATATCCATGCCACTTGTGTCTCTTCCACTAATGGGAAACTTGTTCAGACCATTCGGTCTGTTGGTTTGAGATAAATATATCAAGGCACCATTGTTTTAGGCTGAAGAAATGCTTTTCAAGCATTATTTTTGTGAAATTTTAGATTTTACAGTATTAGGGCAGTCTTTCACTTAAGATATCACAACTAACAATTTTATAAATAAAATACATTTTGGAATAAGTGTTATAACAGTTTCAATATGTTGGTTAGTGATTATTAGTTTCACAAGGAGCAGAAAAATGATACCACAGTTAAGATGGAGTTTGTTTTTATTTCACAACTTTGCTATCAGCTAACTTTTTCATTATCCTGCTTATTCCAGTTATGGGCTTGTTTTTTTAAAATTAAATTTTTAACATTATCCATTCTTGCTTAACTCCTTGTTTGTTTAGTTAAAACCGGTTTTTCCTATCAGGACTTGAACCTAACCTGGATTGAATGCTATGCATGCAACAAGATGTCAAATGGTTTTTGACAAGTACCTGTGATCTTTTCAGGTGTTAACTTACATGTGTGACATGAATAAGGATGTGAAATAATTTTTCCTTGTAAATACACTTTAAAACGTTTTCGTTGCTAAGCTTTGTGACAATGCTAGTCGCAATCATGTTATTATAAATTGCAACATGTTTTGCCACAAAATAAATGTAAAAATACAATGTAGCATCTGTGTTTATAAAAAGGGATACAAACATGAAGGAATTCTGTGAAAAGACTGTTGGTTCCATCTTGGAAAAAAAAACTTTAGACACGTTTTTTTAAGAGCTGTTGTTTATAAAATAAATTGCAAAGACTCTGAGAAAGGTTATATTAGACAAACATCACAAACTTTAAGATCTAGAACAAAAGAACACAAAAGAGCTGTTGGCACTTGAACTCTCTATTGGTGTACTTGTAGCATTGCAAGCAAGACAATCATGATTTCAAATTTGATGATACAGTGAAGATTTATTGACTACTGTCTCCAGTAATCTTAAAGCTTGTTTTGGAAGCCTGGCTTCTATTTGTCAAGGATTCTGATGAACCCATACACACCAGTACCTGTACATAGTCCAACCATTAAGGTGGCTCAAAACAGTTTCCGGCACTTTCGGAGACGCTGATTTTGATGGGTCATAATTACCACTCTTTATCAATTGATGCTACAATCATGGTATCAAAAAACTGCCCAATCACTGGAGAACACGTTGGTATTATTTTCGTGACACAATAGGTTACCATAGCAACACTATGACATGCTAAAAACACCCTTAATTTCAGCTTTAAGCGCTTATATTTCAAAAATGGCTCTGTGAAATTTTTTCTTATTGCAGAATTTTGATAAGCAGGATAAGATGCAACTTTTGGCAAAGTTTAATAAGATTCTGTACATAGCGTTCAGAGCCACCTTAAATTTTCGAAAAATTAAGGTGGCTCTGAACGCCACCTACGGAATTTTTCTAAATTTTGCGAAAAGTTGCACCTAATCATGCTTATCAGATGTTGATAATACAAAAAATTTCACCGTGCTGTTTTTGAATTATAAACCCCAAAAGCTGTAATTAAGGGTGTATTTAGCAGGTCATACTGTTGCTATGGTAACCTTTTATGTTATGGAAAGGACAACGACGTGTTCACCAATAGTTGGGCAGTTTTTTGATACCATGATTGTAGCATCAAGTGATAAAGAGTGGCTATAACGACAAATCAAAATGCAAGTGCTTGAAACTGTTTTGAGCCACCTTAAATTTTACATTGTAGAAATTGTTACTAGGTAATCCCTATTGAGGTTCTCACAAGCTGCTTTGTGAGTGATTTACACGTACAAGCTTTTCAAGTTTATCCCTTCAAATTTCTATGCACTCTTTATGTGTTGAATGAAGAGATGTTCACATTATTGATATCTCAGCCAGTGAAAGCCAAAACTGCTTATTGCATTTGTTATTGTGTTTGTAAGTTCTTGTACTAGTTCCTGTGTAGTGTTTAGGTCCACTACAGTCAATATTAAAACTTATGGTATCCTTCACACTTCTCCACCCAATTTTGGGATTGCGCTGAAGCAGTCTTATTCTACATGTACATCATGGTTTCTCATCCCAGATAAATTTGATGTCCGTTTTAGGAAAATACCAAGAATTCAGACTCCCCTGAAGAGCTTTCACCTGTGGTGTTGCAAGAAGTTTCATCAAGTTACTCTTCCTCTACATCTGAACTGGAGGAAGTTGTCACTCCAACAGTTGCCCCTGCCACTCCAAGCGATGATATAGAGACTTCCATTACCACAAGTACTGCGAGTAGCATTAAGCCCCATTCACAGGAAAACAACTATATGTTCTCCTCTGTGATCCTGATTCCTCCTAGTAATCCAGGCCAGATTCAGTCATCAGAAGGTGCTGAAAGTATTAAAGAAAGCAGCTTCCTTGAAGCTGTTCCTACCAAAGAACCAGAAGTTTTGTCATCAGTTATGGATTCCACGTAAGTTGGTGTTTTTTTTACCTTGAGTTTGACAAAGCTTTTTTGTTTTAGACACACTTGTGGTGAAAGTACATTATTTTGATTTTAATGTTGTTGCTATTTTGCAGCCCTCCAGCTGCAATGAGCAGTAAGCCAGCTCCAACCCCACCCTCACCTGTGACAGCAAAAGAGGATGATGATAGCATTACAGCTGCCTTGAATCAAGCAGAAGAAGACAGCAAACCCAAGGAGGAGGAAATGCCATCATTTGACGAATTCAAAAAGAGATTTTTGCAAGAGGAGGAGGAGAAGAGCAAACAACAGAGCACAGAGAATTCCAATGGAACTGCACACAAACTTAAACCCAAGAAAGTCAAAGAAAGAAAACAGAGCAATTATGCTTCTGTGGACTGTGGTGCAAAGATTCTCAATCATAATGATGAGGCATCAAATGCTGACAGTATTTTAGTAGAGAACAAGGACTTGTACATGCTAAACCCCTGCAGTGCAAAAGTATGGTTTGTTGTTGAGCTGTGTGATATAGCCCATGTCAAGAGTATTCAGATTGCCAACTTTGAACTGTTTTCATCCACACCTGAAAGTTTTCGGGTTTATGTCAGCAAGAGGTATCCAACAAGAGAGTGGACAATGTTAGGAACATTTCAAGCTCGTGAGGAGAGAACAATACAGACCTTTCCTTTAGATGAACCAATTTATGCCAAGTACTTCAAGGTATGGTTCCTAGTCAAGACTTTATACTTAAAGAATGTACATGATTGTACAGAGATGTCATGAGAAGAACTGGTCTAAAATAATGACTTACATTTAACTCTATTTTGCCCATTTATGTGGCCCTTTCCTCTTTTTCAGGCAAGCTTCCTGCTCACCCTACATGTATTTTGTATGAGAAAATATGAGATTCTCAGGTTTAAGATTCATCCTTTGAATGTTTGACTCTGAACTACAGTGTTATTGAAAGCCCTCTTTGTGAAACCTACAGGCTTGGTGGTGGAAATACATCAAAGTGTATTTAACAGTACAGGGCGTTGTAGTTCACTAATTGGATTTTTGAGCTCAGCAAAGTGAAAGTGTTAAATTACTAAATTTAAGTTATTGTCTGTCACCAAGGAATGTAATATATGAAAGGTCTTCCATCCTACGCAAAAATTATGTGCAGATGTAGAGGAAGATTGTAATCTCTAGTAGCTTACATTTACATGGAGCTTAGAGAATGATCATATAATTTTGTACAATTGCATTGACATTATAGGTAGAGATGCTGAGTCATTTTGGTTCAGAGCATTACTGTCCACTGAGTCTTCTACGCGTGTATGGCAGCAGTATGATGGAAGAGCTGGAAGATCATGAGATAGAGGGACAGGATGATAATGAAAATTCTGATAGTGACTCTGATGTGCCAGTGTTACCTCCAGAACCTGGGGCAAAGGTTGATGATGAACCTAAAAAGCCTAATCTCCTTGAACGAGCTGCTGATACTGTGATTAGTCTTGTCAAGAAAATTACTGGAAATGGGCAAGACAAAAACAAAAGTGATGACTTAGAGAAAGCAGGTGTTACCCTTGAGAAAGGTAGTGTTGTCCTGAACATCCCTGATTCAAGTGGTGAGGTGGCTTCCAGTGAGAGTGAATCCCAAGATGAAAGCAAGCATAAGATTGTAACTCTGGTGGATCATGGAGAGCTTGAAGAAAACCCAATGGACAACGAGTCGAACAATTCTAATGACACTTCAGTAGAACAAGATAAAAGAAATGCTAATTCACAGGAAGGAAAATCTACATCTGTAAACACTAGCAGTGAAGATAGTTCACTTTGTAAGGAAGTGGAAAATGATAAGCAATCAAAGTCAACCAGTATTGCCCTAACTCCCTGTCAGGCATTTGCTCAAGCAATTGGACCATACTGTTTGGGATGTTTCATGGGGCGATTGTTGTTCTCAAAGAAGCAGTACCAGGATTTTACATTTTTAGCTGGCATCAGTGGTAGGAAAACGGACCTTTCTAGCACTACCAGTTCTAGTAGCAAGTCAAGGAAGCAAAAGGATAAACCTAATGGAGAAAAGGAAAGAGATGATGAAGGAGAAGTAAATGAGAAGGAAGTACATGGAACCATCAAGGAAAAGCTGTCAGGTAGTGAAATCTCAGTGGAGAAGAATATCCCATCAGAAAATGAAAGCCAAGAATCCTCTGTCACTGTCCTGGAACCTACTTCTAGTAACTTGGATGTGAAGAGTCAAATCACTGTATCTATTCCATTGAATGTTGCAGAAACAGAAGACACATCCTCTAGAATTATAAAACCTAGTCAGTCTTTAGACATTTTGGTGGAACAGAAGAGTGGAACCTCTGATGACCAAACCCCTCCTTTAGTGGAAACATCACCTGTCACAGCAACACCTTTAAATTCTACTCAGTCATCATCTTCCTCCTCTGTGACACTTCAAAGTTCTGAATTACCAGTGTTTGAAGAATCCAAAGTCATGGATGTAAAAGAAGAATCTGATTTTGGTGAGGAGCAAACTGCCAGGGAACCACCTGTAGAGCAAAACTTGCTGCCAAGTAGGCCTTCAACTATATCGGACAGCGAAACTGTAACATCAGGAAATAAGGACACATCTGATCAACTTGTTGAGCCTTTAGAATCAAAGAGTATTTCTAAAGAAGAAGAGAAAAGCAAGGATACTGCACCAGATAAAATAGGCTTAAGCATAGAAGGTAAAGCTGTAGCAACACCAACTGAATCCAAAGTTCCAAATTCACTCCACATGGTGACAAATTCCTCTCCAGACATTGATGTGTTGGAGACAAAACTCACAGATAAAGAAGGACGAGAAGGGACAGCTGAAGTAGTAGAAGACCCACTGCCAGTTTTAGATGGTGCATTACAAGACAAGCAAGTAACTGATTCTCAAAATCTGAATGTGGAATCTGAAGATGCTGAGAAGGAGACTTCTCCTAATTTAGAAAGCCAGATGAGTGGCCCTGAAGTCACATCATCAACCATAGTAGTAGAATCCCAAAGTGTAGGTCCAACAATTCAGCCTGCCTCTGTGCCAACCAGTGACACTAATGACCTTTCAGACTCTGTTCTTCCATTGCCAGCTCCACCTATAGCAAGTGTTAGTAGCCAAGAGTTTACGGCTGCAGCATCAGATGCTAACCTTGATGCTGCTATGCTCAGTAAAGTACAGCAAGGAGCAGCGTCTTCAGCTGGACTGTCTTCAGTGGTTGGTTCAGGAGGACACAAGGAGTCCATCTTTGTTCGTCTCAGTAACAAGATCAAGGCTCTGGAGCAGAACCTGAATATGAGTACACTGTACATGGAACAACTAAATCAGAGGTAAGTTGAGTCCATGCTACTATTCATGCTGAGAGAGCCCTGCCTTTTGATTGGCTCTTACCTACATTGAACAAAAAATAGTAACTAAAACCTCTTTAAGTTTGCACTTAAAGCTTGCAGCTGAGTTTCTTGTACACTGTGCACTCTATAGTGTCTAGATTAGTTTTCACCTGAGCGTCAAAAGAAGTTTTTAATTTTGTACACTTCCCTTCATAATGATTTTTTTGGAGTTATGCAAGATGCCTTTCAACATTTAAGGAGTCACTCACAACCCAGTTCCACTGATTGAAAACATTCATTCAAGGTTTTTTTAAGATACCCAGCATGCAATTGAAACTGATCAAAACAAGCAACAGACAGGTTATCACATTCAAACACGCCGGTGAATAACTTCCATTTTGGGTCATGAATTTTTAATGAGTTTGAATACTTTAGCAAATGGAGAAGTGCCCAGGACAAACAATATTTGAGAGTTACTTGCCAACAGATGGAATTCAGATAATTTTTGAGCCCTGTTAGTCAAAATGGTGTTAAAAGTGTTTCTTATTTTACTGATTGCAGGTACCGTAAGTCCCTTGATGAATTACAGAAGAGCACTGACAAAAAAGTTGCCCTGTTAACAAATGCTACAAAGAAGGCAGAAATTGTTGTAAGTACCAGTCACTATTGTAGATATTTAAGAAATAGAAAATATGTACATGTATCAAGTTTTTATAGAGTTATACACTGTAAACATGAGTGGAAGTTTGGGAGAACAAGAAGTGCTGTGGGAACACGAGCCACAGGCGAGTGTTTCCACTGACAGCCTTTTTTTAGTTCTCCCAAACTTTCATGAGTGTTTCTATAACTTGATAGAAACACAGAGTACAGTTTTTCTATTTCTCTTAGACAACACCGCAACAAGAAAAAGGAAAACAACTTGTTAACTTTGATCATCAAATCGTAAATTCTCTTTGCTCATGCCATCATTACGTCAACAGCTCATGCTAGTTCTGTGTTTCCATTGAGTGGTAGAAACACGCTTTTTAAACATTCATCATTTGCTTTAAAATATAGATTTTACATACGCAAAACAATAAAACACGCTTTTTCTATGTTTTATACTGTGATAAAACATAGGTTTTTGACCAATCAGAGCGCATACAGTGTCCTATCTATATTGTAAAAATAGATATAATATACAGTCAAAGCTCCTTTAAGTGCTTAAGGGAGGTGGTCGCTTACTAGAGCTTGAACCACATTGGATCAAAATTTTGCATCATTAACATATTTAAGACATTTAAGGTCATCTCTTCTAAGACTGATAGGGTACAGTGTATGTGCATTTTTTCTTTAAAAAGAAAACTAAGTAATAATTTTACTTATGTGAAAAGTCAATTTCAAGAAAACTGACGGTACTTAAACTACCCGGGAATGCCATAATCAGGGCTCGAGACTAACTTTTCAGCTTGCTAGCCCAGTGGCTAGTGACAGGTTTTATTAACTAGCCAAAACAAATTTTTCACTAGCCAGATACTCTAATATCCATCATCGCATCAAGTCAAGTAAATGCTGGCCTGTGTAGCTGGCAGTATGCTTTGAATGAACATCTGGCAAGAACAAAGTTTTTGTGACCTTGATTCTCACAGAACTGCCGTCAAAACTTCTGAACTGGCGCACCGAAAAACATTATTTTCCTTCAAAATACCAATTCACGATTTTCACTAATAAAAGAATTCCTTCCACCTTACCTCTATACGTTGCAAACTTAGGCATCGATGCCATAATTATAGGCGTGGCACAACAACAAAAACCCAAGTTTTCGCTTCCGTGCAAAATTCTCACAGAACTTCGGAACTCGCCATCGAAAAACATTCCTTTCTTTCAAAATGCGGCTGATTCACGATTTCTCATGAACACAGTAATTCGTTCCATCTCAACTTTATTTACAAATTGCAAACATAGGCATCAATATTATATAGGCATCATCCAAATCTTGGAGTTGCGAATTTTTTAATTTTTTCAAAGCGTTTGTGACCTCGAGATGCTGTGCCCATGAAACATAATCCCTAGAGCTCCGCATGGTTTCATGCATGACTAATCATTACTGGCAAGCAGTTCGTTTGTCATTCTTTGCTTTTGACTAAGGGAAAAAAAACAAAAAGGTCAATCATTCTTTCGCATTTCAGTAATTTAAACTTCTTGTTTGGGTTTATAAATTATATATGATATTTATTATAGCCAATGTTTTAAATTCTGCACGCTCTGACTCAATTTCGTTTTGTGAATTGGTTTCCTATCGGCCTCCAGTGCTCACATATTTTCACTAACCAAAATGGCTAGTGAAGAACAAAAACGACTAGCCAAAATAGATTTTTACTAGTCTGTGGCTAGTTGGCTACCGTTAGTCCCGAGCCGTGCCATAATGTTACCACACCTTATGCAAAAAACTGTTAGCTCTAAAAGTGGTCACAAGAATGATTTGACTTGGAGACTTTTAGTATTTTGGAAAACTGCTTGCTGAGGAGTGGTGGTTGCTTATCAGAGATAGTCGCAACAGGAGGTTTGACTGTATTTATTACAATAGTTAATAAGCTCTTTAGCAATCTTCATGTATATGTAAATGTTTTCATGTAAAAAAAAGTACTGATATTTTAAAAGGCTAGTTTCATTCCCTTTCCCAGCATCAGGGGTAGGTAAGTTTTTCTTATAAGGAGGTACAGATCAAAAAGTTTTCCCAACTGCTGAAAACAATATCAAAACCCCTTCAGCATTCCTGTATACAAGTTTACAAGTGCTTAGTAATAATTCAAAAATTAATTCTGGTTCATTTACAGATCAATAGCCAAAAGGAGCTAATCACAAAAATGCAGTCCAACCTAGATAATCTCACTACGGTGATAGCAGAGATGAAAGCACGCATGGATCCTCTTAACAAGGAGGTGATGGAGAGGCATGTCATTGGACTGTGTATTGAGATTGTCTTGATCCTGATGTTGTTTGTAGTGTTTGCAAAGAGAAACAACAGTCATAATGTTCCTGACACACCCAGTGGGTCAGGACACCATATGAATGGTAAGGGCCCTCCAAGACTGGCAATTGAAGATGGCCACAAAAACAACGTCTTCCAGTCAACAGGTAAATTTTGTCAAATATAATTACTTATTAAATGTCTTGTAGTTACCATATCATTGTCATCTTGATGTTGGTTACATGTAGGTCAATTAATCACCATGCTGAATTTGGGAAGCTGATGTTCCAAGTACATTGTATCAACCTATCATCTGGGAAAATACAGCCAGAGCATGTTTATTTCAAAGAGGGACCAATGGTCATTTCAAAGGACTCGCACTAGAAAAATCACATTGCTAAAATCACCACAAGCTAAAACCTAGCTAGCACAACAGCAACAAAGTTAACTGTTAACCAGTTTTTTATTCACTTTTCAATATTATATTTTAGCTTTAAGTTGCCAGGTATCCAGATTCTTAAACAATGATTTAGATATGGGAAATAATTATTGCAAAATTACTTGAACATTTCGTTGTTTCCTTTTAGTATCCCTAAGTGGAAGAGAGCAGCTCCTGCGTAGCTTTGGAAAGACTCCTGAACCAGATACTGTTGGAGCAAGCACTGTTACAGATGATTACAAACTTAACAAGGTCAGATACATGTACATGTACATGTAAATAACCTATTTATATGCGAGGCATTCTTATACATGATTACATGAATACAAATTCTAAGAGCCAAATAGTTTATAGGTGCCAGTTATTACTGACTTTGCTTTCTCCAGATGCTTTTTCACCTCCCACATTTTTGAGTTTGCTGATTCTGTTTACTGCATCCTGACAGATCAAATTAACACAGTGATCCTAGCAAGGGCTCCAACCACCCACTCATCTTGATTCAGATGTCATCACACCAACTATTAAGACATTGGTCCCCCACATGCTTTCTAGTACTGTGCCATACGTAAACCTGTGGTTTATTGAATCAACGCTATTATGTATTGGATTGCAAAACATAAAACTATTGAGAATGACCGGTCAAACTGACAGATGACACAAAATTGTCATCTTTGTTATACTCTCTCAATGTAAAAGTAAACAATGTAGTTGTTATAAGCAATACCAAGGGAACATGTGGTAGTCAGTAATGAGAAAGGTAGATTTGAATATCAGGTAGGGTTGAATTTTCATTTTTTTTCGGTACAGGCCGACCCTTGCAATCCAAGCGAGAGTAAGAAGAAACGTAACCGCAAACGCAAGGGATCCAACTCTCCTGATCATGAACCTCCCCCTGACCAGCCTTCTCGTTCCGACTCACCCAGTCCTGCTAGTTTCGTTAGTCGAACTGCAGGTTTACTCTTCTCAAGTGCCCGTGGACTCTTAAGTGGTTTTCACAATCCCTGGAAACCAAAGAAGCCTTCATCTGTGCATAGTGACCCTGTTCTCTCAGTAAGAGCTGAAGAGAATCATATGAGTGATGTTTCAGCAAGGCTTAAGCAACCCGCTATAACCAGAGCCATGAGTCTCGATTCTGTTCCAGAAGAAACCGCTACAAAAAGATTTCCTACGCCACCGCCACCACCCCCTCTCCCTCCAGAGTTTGGAGTTGTGTTCAAGCGGCCACCAGATTGCTATTACTCCAAAAAGAACAGTGTTAGGAACATAACGCCAGGCCCTATGAAATATGGAAAATATGGTGTCTTAGATTCTCAGCTGGCATAACTTGGGCCCCTCGAAGACCATACCCATTCCCCATCCGTCTCCACGAGTACATTTCAGTGGGGGAGGTGAGGAATGTGGTTGGTTTTCGAGGGGAATTTTGTTGGAGAGTGCGCACATTGCATCTGTTTTTTGTTGTTGTTGTTGTTGTTTTTTTTTGCTTTTGTGTAGTATTTAAAGAAATAGAAAAACATTTCCATTATCTGAGGGTATCTTTATGGGGGCAGTGCTAAAAGGTACGACTCTTCAGAGCCACAGACAAATTTCTATTTCCTTAAAAAGCAGCCAATAGAAAATACAAAACAAGCGCGAGTAGTTTAATTCCTTGAGTAGAATTTTTTTAAAAAGTATATTTATTTTTCAGCAGTGGCTATTTAACCATGTGGCTGTATGAATTTGGTGGAATTTTAAAATTACACCACAAAACCTACAATGATTTTCTCCTTCAGAAGTGATACGTTTGCGACTGTTTTCTATCACTGAATTATAGTTCACCAGCGACGCAAGGACAGGCGCGAGCAATAGGGATGACCCAAGTGAAAACGAAATTCGACACAAACGCATGGTCAAGCAAAATCATCCGAACCTTCCAAACTGTTCAGGTGCGAGGTAATCTGGATCCAGTGTTTTCACTGGCAAAATATTACCGCGAGTGGTAAATATCCTTTTGCTTCATACCTGAGTGGTATTTCGTTTTCATTTGTTGCAGCGCAAGAAAGAGGAAAAATTTTGATCCTTGTGCTTGTGCTTGCGGTTGTGCTTATGCCTGCGTCAAGGCCTTTTTCACGGTGGAATGCTTGCGTCGCTAGTGTAAAGCAGGCTTAACATTCGCGGATGCAAACGATCACCCTGAGTGTCTACTCGTAACAAATAGACAGCCACTCACTATCAGTCAAGTGCACGAATTCATGATAGACCCTGGCTTATTGTTGCTTTCGATTTTGAAAGTGCAACCTTTAGACAATGGTATTGAGCATATTGAGGATACCTTATTAGATACCTAAATTCTTCAAAATGTAAAGCATTGAATATTTCATGATGTAAACCAATTCAACAAAGTTATTCCCCAAAGGAGAATCCAGGAATGTATCATTTAGTTATTCTTAGGTTATAACAACTTGTGACAGGAAGCTGGGCGTGTATTCGGAGTATTTATGCCGAGACTCTGACTGGTTTTGGGACAAAAGTAAATTGAAACTATTAGTTTCCATATCAAAAGAAATTTGTATAGTTTTATATGAAACAAATTATTTGGAAATTCCACAATGGAAAGCATATACAATGGAAACCCGATTTTGCGATTTTTCGTCTCCTTTGTGGTTCTAGCAATCGGACTCCCGATGTATTTGTCTTGCACAGTAACAGTAAAGCATAGCCACCTTTACTTTAACAAAATTTGTCGGTTAACGAGTGTTAATTACAGTGACTGACATCGTTTGAAGAAGATAAAATGTATGTTCCAAATAGTTATATGGGCAATTGCCGTTATAGAAATAGATGTAAGCGAATGTAAGTTACTTCGAGTATATTTGTAAAGAAGAGAAAGAGCATATAGTATAAATAATATATTTTGTAATATGTTAGAATAGGTTGGTATAAAAGGTGATACTAAATCACAGAGAAATAAAACAAAGGTGTACAAAATGGAGAATGGATTTAGTTTACTTTATTGTGGTGATTTATCTCATTTATCTCGAGTATTTCCATTTTACTCGGAGTAATGTTTCGTTACGAGGTCGTGATTCTTCCCATTCTCGTCCTAAGAGCCGCCAGTCTCTCTGAGCTTGCGGGGCCTTAAAGATAGTTTTGCAGTGGAACCCCGCTATAGCGAAGACCCCGTTATAGCGAACAAAATTTAAAAGCCCGGCAGAATTACAGTAAAATATGTGGAAACGAACCCCGCTAAAACGAAATTCCCGCTATAACGAATTGATTTTGACGGTCTTAACGCACAATTTACCCCGCTATAACGAATATTTTGTCCTGTCGCTCTCAGTAAGTAAAAACGACATGATGATACAAATGGCTGATAAGCCAAACACGACTCGTATTGGTCAAGATAGGAAAACTTTGACCTTCGAAGCCTTGCTTTATTTAAAAGTAACTGTTCACGCGCAAGTCTGTAGACTGTTCTGAGGGGTGTATATCCCATTGTTCAACTTGGTTCAGCTTGGTTACCCCGCTATAATTATTAACAAATGGTAAACGCCATAGCGTGTACTATTGAGTTTTAGTAGAATTCTACTAGTATACTAATGCAAATGCTGTAATCTGATTGGCTGAGCCATTGCACACTATCAGCCATTAGTGTGCAGTGGCTGGAACCCGTCTACGAAATGGCGACGTTTTTTCGTTTCGCCAAAGTTTTGGAGGAAAATTTTGACAAAAATGGATAATTAAAATCCTGAGAAGACTAAACGAATGACATTTACGGTTTCTTGACTTAAAAAAAGTTGAGATTATTGGAAAATGATGCGCGCGCGTGCACGACTTCAATTTTAAATGCCAACTCAATCCGGGCGATCTTTTTGAGGGGCAAAATTTAATAATACGTCGAGAAATAATTGGAAACCGCTATTTGAAGTAAACTTTAGTAAGGATTCTACTAAAACAATTAGATTATTCGCTCTCGATTTCTATGAGGTGATAGTTGATTCGGCCTTCGGCCTCATCAACTATCACCTCATAGAAATCTCGAGCTCATAATCTAATTGTTAATTAGAGTCCATACCACGCTGCTCGCGTCAATGTGTCACGCAATTTCTTTTTCAGCTCGCGCTCTGAAAAAAACATTTTCTTTGACGTTGATATTGTGGTAAAAAACAAATCGAAATGTGGTATATCGTGGTCTGTACTCTTACCGACAACGAGTACCTGTCATTACTCGTTTCCCAAACATTTTTTTCGTATTATTTCTGCATATATTAAGCGAGTTTGTAAAAGTTTTTGAAAGGAAAGTCTGACGCGTACAAGCAGCTCATTTGCATAATGCAGCGCGTGCACTTTCAAGTCCGAGTCGGTGTTTTCAGTTGTCAAGACAATTTCGTTATCTTTGATATTGTGGTAAAAAACACATCAAATGTGGTTTAGCGTCGTCTGTACTCTTATCGACAACGATACGTGCCATCACAGCGGTCAAAATGTTGTCCGCAACAAATTGAGCTAGATCACAAAGCGCGCGCTTTGCTTTAGTTATTGATTACGTCAGCAGCATACACCCATGGGCAAATAGTAGATGCCGAATTAGCCAATCAGAGCGCGCGCTTTGCTTTAGTTATGTTATAACGAATATTTTTGTTGTTAACCAGATAATTCGTTATAACGGGGTCTTCGCTATAACGAAGACCCCGCTATAACGAACAATTTTTTCGGTAACGTGACACTTCGTTATAGCGGGGTTCCACTGTACTTGATTTCACTTGCTGGGTTCTTGGACTAAGATCTTCACAATTTAACTCCTACAGACCTTTAGAGCGTTTAAAACTGGTTCATAAACGTAGCATGAATGTAATTTAAGGTAGCAATTTTACTGGTTTTATAAAATGCCTTACAGTAGGACCTTTCTGTGGCTATAAATGCTTGAGAAATAGATGATATTTATTCAATGAAAAACTGTTGCTGACATGCACCATGAAGGGCGACTGGGGTTATCTCCCACCCAGATCTCAGTAAGTGAGATTCCCCTTTGCTTGGTCGAGAGGAGCAAAGGGAAATATAGGGGTGTGTTTCATTAAGAAAATCAAAGACCGAAAACAAATTTTTGGGTCTTTTTTCTAAACAGATTAAGGTGATTCTTGAAATAGGTTTCTTTTTTCAATTTTTTGTGGTTGTTCCTAATAATGCAGTTATTCGAGATCAAAACATATGGTACGGCGCCCGTTTAAGGGTCAACTCGTTAAAGGTGCACCATTGAGTGCGTTTTACTGAATGCCGCTTCGTTTCGGGGTATCATTGGCCAAACCCATGGAGTACATGTTAAAAAGTCTCGATAGATAAATTGCAAAAATTTTGAGGTCAGGTAAAAATTTTCTTTGGCAGTTAATTTTTTACCTGACGTAATTTTTTTTTCTTACTCATTCGGTGGAAAGGCATTGAATTATAGACTAATTTAATGCAATAAAAAAGGTACAATGTACCTTACGGTGCTTGTTTAAGAAAAAACGAGTATTTGTTTCGCTGTCGAGTTAGCTTGAGGGAAATATCTTTGTGTACGTGCACGCGCTAATTTGCGCGCGTTGATGACGTGAAAATCGTGCGCGATAGTGATGCGCAATGCAATAATGAGGAATCACCCCTTCCGAATCATGGTGCGTCAAAGGAACCGAAGAATCTACTCTAAGCAAGGATTCTTCGTTTCCTTTGACCCACCACTGATCCGAGTGATCTTAGATTTGTCTTTTTAGTAAAGAAACGCAAACTCCGTTTTCGGATTGAAGAATCCAATCTTAGATTTTCTTAAAGAAACGCACCCTAAGTTTCAGGTTAGGTTGGGGGTGCTTTGAGGTCGACCCAGCTGGCCCTCCACACGTAAACTATTAATACGTCATAACACTGTCCCTACGCTATTTTTATATTGCTATGAAAATAACTATTTTTCAGTAAGAAGGCAACAACAGGAAAGACGTCAATTTGAGAGTAAAATTTTAATGTCAAGGCCACTTCACTTGTCGCTTCACAGCTTTCAAATCGTCTATTAGAGAGACATCTTTATGCAGTAACTCAAACTGTGTAAATTTTGAAAAACGCTGGAAATTAGTTTCTTTACTCCTGCATTTGTTCTGTAATTCAGTACACCTTCATTGTGATGATGTGACGATTTTACTGTAGAAAATTGTTTCTAATTGTACCTTCAACTCGCAGTTCCTTATCATGATTCTGTAATTTCTCATGTGGATCGCTAAGATAAGCACGTTCTATTTGTTTCGGTCTGATATGCTGCTTCGTTCTTCGGCCCTCGTCAAGTTTCAGGGTGCACTTTAAAACTTCAAATTTTAACTGAAAACTGATTTCTATAATAACAAGCCCCAAGAAAATTATTGATTGGATAATCTCTCTCCTATTCTTTCTTTTTTCTGTCATGTGACAATAGTGTACAGTTCCCCCTGTTTCATAAAATCCTCGCCAGCAATTTATGCAGGAGGTAATTTGATTGAATGAAGTTCCACGAAACCATTAAAGATAGGACCGCATGTCGTACATACTTAAGTTACTTCCACAGTCATCCTTGTTACATTGCCACTGAATGTTTTACAATAGGTCTAGTTCCTATTCAGTGTTCACTGCGCATGGCGACATGACATTCTGTTACATTCCGAGAGAAGATTTCCACTGACTATTCTTACCAAATTATGCTGTTCAAGAAAATACGCATGGTCTCTGCTCTTTGTATAACAGAGGGTTTCAAATGTTAAAAAGCCTCATCAGATAAAGACATCTTATTTTCTTGGCCTCTGCCTTCCCATGCTTGGTGTCTTACAGGCTTTTGTCTAATATATCGACAGTATTTGAGTTGATCTATTATATTCAACGAAGGGTCGACCAGTGGCGCTGTCTTGAACGAGTATTTGTTGTGATAGTTATTGGTACAACCATCTCTTATCGGTGGCAGAATCATGGACTGAATAGTACGCTTCTCAGGTCGTAGATGCCGGAGCTTTCTTGAAAGTTCATCGGCAGAAGCAGGCGCGCTTTTGATTGCGCGCACACTGACCTCTTTGTTGTCCCTAAAATGCTCGCTTTGTCTTCGTATCCACTGCATTTCGAAATACTCCTGGGAGTTAAAAGGAGGCTTTTTAAGAAATTCTTTGACTTTTCGAGCCAGTTGTTTATCTTGGTTGTCGTAAAGCGAAGGGATGTACCGGCGTTTTAAATTCGGAAACGACGAGCTGTTAACATGCCGAGTCGACTCCGCTCTTTTTGCTGATAGATGAGTCGCGGAAATACTAGCGTCTTCGAGATGAACACTGTAGGATAGTGGTGTGTTTCTTGTGTTTTGTAACCCTAGATAGATCTCCATGCTTAATTCATCTGTATTAAAACATAAAACTGGTCATTGGGTTTCATTCCTGAACCAGAATTCAAGTAACGGCGAGTGAGTGAGACTGAAGTCAGATGCTCAACTTTTTCTTCGTTAAACAAGTCCTTCAGCAAATTTTCAAATTCTGCTGTTTTCCAGTTGCGTTATGACACTGCTAACCAAAACTCATGAATAAACAAGATTATTACCAACTTTGGTTGCTAACAGAACAGCCTTCGTTAATTTCATATGCAGGTGAATTTCCAACCAATAGCTCAGCAGGTAACCGTTCAATATAATTTGCCACAAACGTACAAATTCAAACCAAAATTAAAGTACAAAATTGCGATCAAGTTCCCTACTGCGAGGTCCGGCATCATTTTCAGCTTTCTTTTACTAGGCAATTGTTTCTGTTGAGTAATCGCGCTGTTTTGAATAGCCTACCTACACATGTTCGGATAATTAGAAAGTCTTGTGCTTCTTCAAGTGACCAACGAGGATGGATGTTTACATTAAAATCTTTCTAAACAATCATTTCAGCTGCCAGACTTTTAGTAGAACTTTAAACAAAAATAGCAACGGATATCGCTTTAGGATTATTTTGCCTTCATAGGCCCTCATTTGGCTCACAATTTCAACATTGTCGATCATTTTTACTCAGTAAAATTATATATCTACTCTATAACGTTTCTACTCAATATAGATTAACAAGTTTGCAAATATAATTTTGGCACTGACAGAAATATATTCAACCATTTGAATTCAGTTTAAACTTCCGGACTGTTGGCATTGTTGCTTTAATTGCGTGCGAGGGAACTTTGTCGCGAGCCCACATTTTCATATGCAGTAATACAGGCTTTTTTTAAAAAAAATCTTTTATTTGAACTATACGCATGCATGACAGTCGGTACTCGAGAAGGTGAAGAAATTTACTCTCTACTTTAAAGCGCAAACACTTTGAGTATGTTTGCTTCGCTATGTTTTACAACACTTTCCTTTTCTTAGAGCTGCCTGTCACAAGGGACAATGAATGAACTTATGTGCACACAGAGATGCAACTAAAAAGATCGTAATAAAATACAGAGTGCCGCAAATACAACTTACAAGTGATCTTCCCTTTACCGCCGCTGAACCGTAAGACTCGGAGCTTGCGCCAAGTTCTCTTCTCCATGTCGGCAATGTATTGATTTATGTTAATTTCGATTATCGCAAATTACATATGTTCTCTAACGTAGATCATTAAAATGTTGTAGAAAAAAAATAGTTAAAACGATTGAATTGTCTCGTCTTTAAGCAATCTCGATCACGCAACAACTCACTGATTTTAAAACGTGATTAATAAACTGGGAAAAAGTGTGAGTTAATAACAGGTAAGAATTAGTTGTCTAAATTTTTGTGTCAGTTTCATCGACTGCAGTCTGCTCGCTTGGTCGAAAAACCAGAAAGAGTTGACGTCATCAGGAGTCGATTGGCCTGCGAGAATAGTCTGTCAACGGACATCTCTGCTCTATGAGTTATTTCATAATGCTCTCGGTTGACATTTTGCTTTTCTGCAATGTCGACGAACTAGAAAAAAACTTATCAGTGACGGCTTGAGACGAAACAGAGGGTGTGTGGTCAGAAAGGCGTCTGCATTTGCGATGTAAGTGCCGATAGGAGCGAACTAGGAGTCAGGACTTATGACTTACAGTTACACAGTATACACATACTTTAAGCTGTTTGAGGAAATCATGACTAGACAGTTAATTTTAAGTTGTATGTTTTTGGCAGTTGGCATGGAAGTCAATTTATGCTTTCCCAAGTAGAAAGTGGTCACGTGCAGTTCTTATGACAGTTATAATCCAATAAGCGAACATATATTTGATAGTTTCTCCGATTTTTCCAGCTGTTGCTGCAAGCAATTTTATATAGAAGGAAACAAAGCGATAAGCTCAAGTTTGTCCGGAGCTTTCTTTACTTCTAATGGCGGTCTCGGTGTTTGCATATCTTCTTAATCTACTGAAAGTCGTGTTTAAATTTTGCTCCACCCGCCGCAAGCTGTCCTCCAATATTTCCTGCTGTTTTCGCGCGAAACCTTGAAAATTTACTTCCTTTTCTCTAGCGGGGAATGATTCGTAAATGGACGACCAGCTAGAAGCTCGAGTTATGAAAGAACGATCTCCAAATTCCAGAGACCAGCTGCTGTCAAGTAATTCATTTTTGTTTCTGCGGCTTGTGTTTGTTCGTTTGCTGTCAAAGTCGTCATATTTAAAATTCAGGTCATTAAGGCTCGTACTCCGCTGCGCTTTGAAACTGTGAACGGATAAGTAATCTTCGTTGTTTAAACGCATGTCGAGAGCGCTTGAAAGTCGAATGCTTGGTGAAATAACTTTTCTCCTCCTTTCATCGGCTTTTTTCTTTATTTCCGTCGTTTTCCGATGATATTCCGAAGACGCAGACGCGAAAGTTGGGGTGTATTGTTCAGGTTCTGCATTATCAATAATAATAGAAATTTCCGCACCCTTCGCTTCTGTTCCTAATTCGTAATCCTCGGTTGTTTCGTCAACAAATTGTTCTTCTCTTCTTGGTGAGACGGGAGCCCTGTTTCTGGGATAAAATCCTGGAGTTTCTCTATGTTCAACTTTATTAACTTTACCATAGTTCTTGTCAACGTTTTCTAAGCTGCTTGTTGACCTGTCGGCGGCTTTCCCGGAGCTGACTGCATCCTCCTTTGTTAATGTAAGACGGTTGCCGCTGAAATTTTGTTGCTTTTTTTGAGCATATAAATCATGTTTATCTGTACTGAACAATGCTGCACTATCGTCTGTTATCGCTAGTGTGGCAGAGGAATATTTTAGCCGTTGCAACTGCAGAATCTTTTTCTTTTGAGCTCGAAGATTTGCTTCTCTCTCTATGGGTAATTCTGTAGTCATCACGGGCAGTCCTACCTCGTTAATGCGGACAAGATGTTGGTTTCTATTCACTCATAACGTGGTAAACATCAATGGTTCTATAGCTTCCCACAGCTTAATTGTTAATTTTTTCACTGATCTGCGAAGGAAAAATGACAGGTGTGTGGTTCACTTGTCAAATTTTGAATTGAAATGGGTGACGGAATACCGTCTGTATCTACCTCATACCTGCGTCAGTGCAAACAATGTCATGTTGATAGAAAGAGTTTTATACGATGGCCCACAACCTCTAGAATGTTCTATTCAATCGATGTAATGGACGGCAAAAACAGATAAAGCAATTATAACGTGAATGTATTTCTTTTATCACGCAGAAATAGCACATTCAGAATGGTGTGATATTAGTCGTGAACTTTTCACAGCAAAAGTATCACTGACTCTGCTGAGTAAGAAGCCACAGAAAATATTTTTATACTAATTCGTTCAGATAGATCCCTAGGCTGGCGGGAATCGTCAGTGTTACGTGAAAATTTCTGATAACAATTAAGTTTTTTCTGTTTAATTTTTAATTTGTTTCGATGGAATATAATTCGAAACATTGAAATTTTCGTTCAGTCCATGTAAATTTCACTGAAAATTGAGATAAGCTATTGAATTTTAGTTGTCGTGGTAACTACAAAATAGTATGCAAATCCGATTCTAATAAAAAACTAAACTAAATACATATTTACAGTTTCTAGCTTTCTTTGCTAAGAAACAAATCAAATTCGAGGAGATAAATATACGTTATGGGTATTTTTGATAATTTTTCCGCCTATGGTGACAGAATTTGAAGGCAATGCAAACTCTAATGACATTAAACTTGCAGGCTTTTTATACAAAAAAGTAGGATCACGCCAGGTGATTTCCGTAAAATATACCGTCCAGTAAAAATTGCAACATTGCTTAAGAAAACCTTGTAAATACAAATAGAAGTAGCCGAGACTGAAAACCCCAATCATGGCGGAAAGAAATTCCTTAAAATGAAAATTCCCCTTTATTCATGTCCCTCAATTTATCAAACATTAATTGGCGTTTCCATATAACACTGTCAAGTCAGTATTTTTTGGATCCCAAGGTAATTTTACATCACTGCAGAATTTTGACGACTCTCCTGTTAAGGATTGCTTGAATGGCAATTTAAATACATAATTTTGGAACGGGCAAGTGCTTCAGTATTAAGTCATCTTGCTTTTAACATATTAACAAAGTTAACATTAGGAACGGGTTGTTCAAAGCCTGATTACTTTAAGCTAACCCTGAAAGGATCAGCGATAACTTTGAGTCCTTTCTCAGAGCTCGTTTGGTACAATCGAATTTTGCGCGGATACCTGAGAGAATTTTATATCGCGAGCTCACTGGTCGAAAACTATGGTCGATGAGAGTTTGAATCATAATGGTGTCGAAGCCTTCATCGTAACACAAGGCAACTACAGAACTGGAGACTGATTGTCGTTAATTTTCCAATGAACCGTAAAGCTGAAATGCCATTTTAAACATTCAGGCAAAAGTTTGGAGGGAGTCGACAGCATCACGCAGACAAAAAAAGGTCCTACGGGATCAAGAATCTGAGTGACCATTCTACAACTTTACACTTTACTAAGTTACCTACTTTAACTTAATCCTGCATGCTTAATCAGTGACATCGTAACTCAACGTGAGACAAATAAAATGAAAAAATGCGATTTTTAAACACAGAAAGAAATAACGCCGCAATGATTGAGAAAAACTGGCATTCAGCTTAATATTCCCCAATTTTGCACACATTTTATATGTCACCCTAACAGGTTTTTTCCCCTTGCTACAAGACAATTCAAGACAGTTATGCAAACCCGAGACGTAGTCAAAGGTTTTCATAACTTTCGAGAATTCTCCCAGCCCCCCTCCCCGTGTTGGATAATTCTCAAAAACACGAGTGAATCTAAATGTCACAACCGTGTATATTTACTCTCGTCTATCGACCAATGAGAGCGCGCGTAGTAGCTAGCTTAGCCAGCGAACAGCAGACGCGAGCTAGGCGAGAAGCGACAACCAGAAATACGTCTGCTGTTCGCAGGCTAGAAGTAAGTCGGGACGAAAACAGCTACCTAAAGGCTGCCTAAAACTAGTAGATTTTTTTGTCGTAGAACGCAAATTTTTTCGGGTTCAGGGCTTTCCCCTCTCTGTTTCTGTTAACACGGTACTTTACTGGACCTGCGTAGTCTACCCCGACGACCTGAAAGGGCTCCCACAGTACGATCCTGAGGCAGGTTTACTGGAGTGGGGTTGGAGTATGCAACAGCATAAAACTTCTTGCATCCGTAGCAACGATTAATTAGGCGTTTGATGAGCTGGCACAATCTGGGGACCCAATGTGTCTCTCGCACTTTGGCCACGGTTAAGCCCACTCCCTCGTGTAGAGTGGCTTCATGGGCATGCTGCACGAGCTTCTCAGTGTACATCTCACTGTCAGATAAGTAGACTGGGTAATAACCTTGGATCCTTCCGCGAGATTCCAAAACACCTTCATGATTCATCTGCAGTTTCAGCTTATCGTCTTCGAACTGTTCGAAGATATCTAATATCTGTTCGGCACACTTCTTTTGTGTCTTCTTCTCTCAGAGAAGCGGCTTCTGGTCGTTTATCTCCTCCGTGGTGAGAGCGGCTGTGTTCCTCTTGTGCGCGGATTTCTTGCGCTGTTGTCGAACCTTTGGACCCACGCTCCTACTCTCAAACAGTGGCAAAGGCTTCCCTTTGATAGCAACTCATCAAACACATCCGATTTTGTACCATTCACAGCTAAGGCAAATACTTTCTTGGTTGCTTTCGCTTCTGCGTCAGAGACTGGGTTTGCGGTTGTCACAATATCTGGAGGCCAGCTAGCTGGATCCTTCAGCCAATTTGGTCGTTCCCAACACAGCACATTCTCTTTGTTAACTGGTCCGCCTCGACTCCCCAGATCTACAGGATTCTTTTGTGTAGTACGTGTCTCCCAAATGACGGACTCCTTTTCTTTCATCTTGCGGACACGGTTTCCAACAAATTGCTTGTATTCGCTGCCATCTCTGATCCAGTGAAGGGCAACAGCGCTGTCAAACGAGGCATTTAGTGACTTTACTGGGTACCCGGTCAGAGCATCGTGAACGTTGGTCAGCAAATTAACTGCCATGTGGCCTGCAACCAATTCTAGCGAGTCTCTGCTTAGTGAGGCGTGCTTTGGCCACTACCAATCCTTGGTTCACCCCTGACGTTTATTCGACCACTGCATAGACAGCTGCGGCGACCCCTTGTGCGCTAGCATCTCCAAAGGCGTGAAGTGCAATTGCTTGAATAGGTTCTCTGGCTGGAACTAGGGCTCTAGGTATTACAGTTTTAACAGGTAGTTTCATTTCCCACTTCTGCCATCGCTTCACACGTTTTTGAGGCAGCTCTGCATCTCAGGCTTTCTTCTCAGCTGGTGACGGGCATCACGGCACAGCATTTTTCCTTCTAAAGTCAAAGGCGAGACTAGGCCGAGGGGGTCATACACCTTTGCGATTTTGCCCAGCACTCCTCTCTTTGTAGCGGCTACAATTTCTTGAGGGAAGGTAACTGCAATTGTGCCAGAGTCTTTGTTCCACCTCAATCCAAGGAGTCCACACTCCCACGGCTTCACTCCTAGCTGTTCCTTTGCGTAGGTGACCGCTCCCGCTTTGTCTCGGACGTTAGAGCTTAAACGAGGCTTTTCCGAAGATCTCTGTGGAGGTAGTTTTTATTTTCCACGCCTTTTCAACGGTTTGGTCTCTCATCAGCAAGTCACATGCAGACCCCGCTCCATCTTTGTTACAGCATCAGGGTAATCGGGTCGACAGATGTTGAGGTGATGCAGAATTACCCCTCCGAGGAGGAAAGGTGATGGCCTCAGGCCAAACAGAGCTCATGTGAATCGCAGGGTACGTACTTGCTCAGGATACTCTCTGGTGATCCAGTGAAAACGCAGCGCATCTCGGTCTTCTGCGCGGATACGCACTTGAAGGAACGCCTTTTGAATGCCTCCTGCAATAGCCACTGCATTGAAACGTCCGCGTACTAGCACTTTCCATAACTGATTTTGCAGCGGGGGTCCCAATTCCAGGCACTCATTTAGGAGAAGTGATATTTCGAAATAAATAATTCGCAGAAACGCTTTTGTTTTTATATGTTAAACCAGCTACTGTCCAAATTTGAGGGCGATCGATCAAATTCCCTTTGAGTTGCAACTCTTTAAAGTGTCTGCTTCAAGCGAAACAATTTTTTCGAGAAAAGAGCGCTGAGAAAAATCCCTAGCATCGCAAACCTCTGCTACAAACGCCTTCAACTGGGTTCTCAGATAACTGAGCCAATCAGCGCTTGGAAAGTCTACTACCGTTAATTTCGTGGTGAAATTTACGGGCGAATCTCCAAAAACACTTGTGTTTCGCAATGCGCTCATGGCGAAGAGATTATTTTTCCCTAGCTCTGTTTTTCTTGAAGCAGATCTGGCAAAACGGCGGAGACGAAAAAGGATACGAACGATGGAGAGTGGCTGGGCGAAGAAGACAAACAAGAGAATGCGCGACGGAGCAACTGTGCATGGATAAATATTCCAATGGGTCTTACTGAGTCCGACGATTCGTCGGTATCGTCGGTATTCCAAATTTTTACAGAACCTTTAACTTTTAATTTCTTGACTCCTTCTTTTTGCCCGATGGATACGATAAGACGATAGCTATAGTTTCATCCGCTTGGCCAACTTTCGCTTCTTCACTCATTGATGTATTTTAATTTGTTTTTCGCTGTTTTCACTTTTTTGAACTGGTCCAATGATTTTTCCGTGTTGCATGTTTACTTATAACTTGAGAGAATTACGCCTAATACGAAAAATGCTTGGTAGTCAGAACAACATTGACAATTGAATACTGATCAAGGTATCCGCACAGGTAATGTACACGCGAAAGTCGTCTCGGTTGATTGCATACGCGTTGTAGAGCTGTCTCTCAAGAGGGAACTTTTACTTCCGCCCATAGCGTAAAACCTCCATTTCTTCGCCAAAATTTAGGGGTTTTTTCACTTTTTTTTCAGAAATTAGAGATTATTCTTCGACCATTACTTTGACCCAAAAACCCAAATTTGAACAGTAACCCGCAGTGCGCGTGGAATTATGGGCCTGTTGCACTCATGGCTGTGCTTTAGAGAAACTCATACAAGTGCCTAAACAATTGTTTGATCGTTCTAGCAAGAATTCATAAATGGAAAGATAGAATTCACTGTCAAGAAGTAAGGATGGCCGATACATGGATCTGTGGAAATGACACTGTTGGTACTCCTTTTATGATACTCGCGGTCTCGCTTTCTTAGAGGTTCTATGAGTCTCGCAGTCTGAAATATTTCGCAGAGCTGTCCCACAGTGTCATTTCTTTGAGAAATACCGATTTGTTTGCATTTTGCTTGTTTCGAGGATATGTCGCATTTACTGCGCTTTCCAATAACATGCGGACTCTAAAATTCAAACCTCAGCCGACAAATGAGTTTTCGCTACCGCCAATCCAACGGTCGGCAGCTCCTCCCAGCTTCCGACTACTACCGTTCACTCATGTTTCGTTGTCTGAACTGTGCTCAACGAATTCATTACCACGCGTTCGGCAGCAATCGGAAGCCGGAAAGAGCAGCCGAACATTTGATTTACGGTAGCGAAAAACGCATTTGCCGGGTGGTTCAGTCTCTCACATTAAGAACTTTAAAATGTTTCGGGTTCGCAAGGAAAAGCGCTAGTCTCGCCTTCTACCGCAGTTTTATCTTGAATAGGTGGCTTGCAATCATAAGAACCCAGATGCCTTGAAGTTTTGTTTTAACAACTAAACTATAGTTGGCTCGAACATATGTTGCTGCCATTTATTGAAAAGGACTTAAGAGTATTTATATGACAAATGCTCCGCGGAGCCAATTTTCTATGCATATAACTATTTGTCTTTAGTTTTTCCTAGCAAGTTGCTTCCGAATAGAGAAACACGACATAATCACATTTTTTCATGTTCGCAAGTATGGCCCCGTTTACATGGAAAGAAGCTGAAAGAGGATGATCCTAGGGCTAGGAATATCCTAGGATCTCCATACAATCTTCATAAATTTGGTTAAAACATTTCTTCGCATGTCTTGCTTAAGAAAAATTGCTGCGATCTGAACCTTGGCGAGAGTCTTCGCGCATTTACCTTCTTTCTTTCCTTTTTAGATTCTGACTTTATCTGTTGAATGGTTTTGATTTTTACCTGAGTCTATTTTGAATGGCGTGACACTGAAAACCAGCAATTGAAGATGTTTTGCTGTTGCTGTGTTTGAGATGTCAAGTTGTATATAATGGAAATTGATGCTGAAAGGCAGTTATCAACGCCAGTTAAGAGAGAAGAATACTCAAAACTACGCCATTTTGTCATTGTCGCCTGCCATCTCGCTTTGAACTCACTTGCGCTCCGAAACATGCGTTGCCACATCACGTGTTTCGGAGCGCAAGAAGAAGTGTTCCCCTGCGGTTCGCTGGTCCCTTGCAGTTAGTTACTCAAGACAATTTGTTGGGGCTCGCGCATACCTAAACCAATGAGGAATTGTCATAAGAGTCACGTGAACAAGCCTCTTTTCAAAAGTGGCGGAGATCGACTCAGCCCCAAGACTAAACGCGTCTAGTCGCGACAAAAAATCGGCTAGCGTGCGGCAAGCTGATGTCCCGACAAATTTTAGCCCGGTTTAACCCCGACACTTTGAAAAATCTGCAGCTCTGCGACAAAAAATCGGCTAGTGTGCGGCAAGCTGATGTCCCGACAAATTTTAGCCCGGTTTAGCCCCGACACTTTGAAAAATCTGCAGCTCCGCGCCAAAAAATCGGCTAGTGTGCGGTAGCCTTTACCTCGACCTTGATTACTCTGTGATTAACTCTGGATATCACAAAAACTTCATCCAATAATTAATTGTTTATAAATATACCGCCTCACAAGTTACGCCTCTACGTTCCAGACTTCCATTGAAGCTAAGACTTGCTTCAGGAATATGACTTTCCTTCTTTAACCTTAATCTATAGACGTCTCCGCATATCCCCATATTGGACACCCACCACGTTTTCATGCTCTCGTACTGAGGCATACGCGTCAGTCAGTTCCAGCCGTGACTATCTCCCCCCAGGGCTAACCCCCGAGCATTAGCATTTTTTTCAATAAATGGGCAAATTCCCCGGGGTGAGGACACATAAGCTGTCTGAATGCCCCGGAGTGGAGACGAAGAAAGAGGGCAAATGCCCAGTCCCCAGGATCGTCGCCTCCCAACACTTGTGCAGTTTTTTATCAATCAGTGAATAAAACGGTCAACTGTTCAGTATTTTAATGCAACGGTCATCGCGAAGAATGCCTATTGTTCTCGGGACATTTACTTGCAGTTGCAAAGGTCTGTTATAACGCTTGTTATTATTCATAGCACCCAAAAGAAGCTTATTCATTGGTTGCTATGAACGCACGGCAATGCTCATTAGCCTGATGGAGGCGGCAAACTAAACAATGAAACCAGTGCGCTATTGTTACTCCCTTTGTTTCGTTTAAAACCGCTTTTGTTTCTTACTTTGTTTGAATAGACAAGTTTTCTCTTTCGTTACGTCCTCACTAGCTAACATGGCGATCGATGTCCTGGTGGTCGATTTGATCCCGGCAAATCCAATCGAATTGTTCGGTAATCGAGCCCAAGCTAACACCAATCGTTCGGGTGCCTAACGGTCGATTATCGAGTTCAGTCGAATGTTTGATTATCAAACGATCAAGATCAATCACAGTAAATAAAATATTCGATTTTGCCCGATTACCGAACACAAACAAACACAAATAAGGACAACAGTACCTGTTAGT
>JAHPZR010027020.1:55000-74739 GCA_019787425.1 Platygyra sinensis
GTTTTCTCTTCAAACTCTTGCAAAGTTGGAGGCGACGAAGACCGGAAGTGGCGTTGGATTTTTGCGTTTGACCGCTGTGTGCTCACAGCGGTCAAATGAGTGCGCATGCTTAAGCCACGCGCGCGCGATAGAGCGCGCGTGGGAATGGATTGCACCATTTCTATAGAAACAAGCAAGCGCCAAAATGGCGGCAGATTTAAATTTCGCGGTATGTGCTTCATTTCGCGAGGATAAGGCGAAAACAAAACAGCTAAGGTTTTTACCTTAAACACAGCTCTAAAAGGGCCATCTCTTTAATATATCTTCTTCAACAAAGAAACTATCTCTGCAACAATAGTGAATTTTCTTGTCGAATTTACGAGTTCGTAGCGAAACATGAAGACTTGTGTTTTTATCGCGATAGTTGTCGTTGGTCTCTCTGGGGGCAGATTTTCGGATCAGAAAGGCTGTTGCCTAAGCAGTAAAACTCGGGAAAAGAACGTTTGTAGGGGCAGAATGATTGAACTTAGTACCGAGATGGCTCGAGTGGCGGAGGTTGACCGTGGAAATTTTGTGGGATGAAGAGGGAAAGTGACCGGAAGTGCGTAATCACGCGCGTGTTCACGCGAGTGCCCAGTCATTTGACCGCTGTGAACCCAGAGCCTCTCGATTCCTGCCGCAGGCCAGAAGGATCGTGGGCTCTGGGGACAAGAATGGGGTGCTCTGGGTTCGGGATTGCTTGTTCCGTGAGTGGGTAGACTTGGTCGACAGTCGGTCGACAGAATTTTGAAAGAAAAAATTTCACAACTATCAACGATGTCTCGAGCAGGATAGATTCTGCCTGCGCTTGAGAAGGATGAAATTTCACAAACATCAGCGGCGAGTTCAGCGACTTCTCTACAAGGTTTGTTTCGATGAACTCTAACACAGTAAGTTGTTGTACTTCTTTGTAAAATGAATTTTGGTAAATTTGAAGTAAAATAACACTGTGATGAATTAAAAAAAGGATGGACGAAGTGGCCTCATTTTAAGGGCATAGAGTGGAAACCACAGTTGTTTTTGCGTAAAGCCATTGTGTGAAGACATTGAAACCCACTTCCTATTCTGTGTTCTAATGACAAATGAAATTTGTACGAGAGTTCGTCATTTAGGCAACCTAACTCGGTTTAATTGTGCTAAAGTTTCATGAGACTCTTTAGCTTTAGCATGTTAAAGTTCTCTGACCGTCAAGTACTCTGCCTATTCAATCGTGGTTGAAAAAGTTTAACTTTTTTGTATTCTATGATGATTGAAGATTTATTTCTATTCTGATCAGTGCTATCGGATTCCTTTCGATTAAAAATGTCGCTTTAGTAAATATAACTAAAGATAGGAACCATATTAAAAGGGAACCGTGGCTTTCAAAAAATGTGTTCATTTAAAGATATCTAGTGGATTTATGTTGAGCTCAATCTTTAATTACTGAATGTCGCCGGGTTTTGACATTTTTCAGTTGTTCATCCGGAACGTATAGTATGTACAGTGTCACCGCTAATATATACAATTTTTCAATGAACTCAGTCCTATTTTTGTTGTTTCTAGCTTCTCTGAAAGTCACTTTAGTGACACGTATAATTGAGGAGATATACTTGCGAACAATGTGAAAAAGTGATTATTTAGTGTTTCTCTATTTGGACTACAACGCTAGGCAAAGCTAAAGACAAATAGTTAAATGTATACATAATTGGTAATTATGACCCATCAAAATCTACGTCTTGGAAAGTGCTAGAAACTGTTTTGAGCCACCTAAAGTCCTTTTGAATAAATGGCGGCAATTTATGTTCGAGCCTTACAGCTATAGTTCACTTGTTAAAACAAAACTTCAAGGGAGCTGGGTTCTTATGATTATAAGCCACCTATTCTTGATAAACTACGGTATAAACGTTATCAGGCACTGACTATCATAGAGGCCGTGAATGGTTAATGTGAGACTTTGGGAGAAGGCGAGACTAGCGTTTTTCTTCGCGAACCCGAAGCATTTTAAACTTCTTAATTTGAGAAAAGGAACCAACCGGCAAATGCGTTTTTCGCTACCGTCAATCAAATATGTTTGGCGGCTCTTTCCAGCCTCTGACTGCTGCCGAGCGCGCGGTAATCAAATCGTTGAGCGCAGTTCAGACAACGAAACAGTGAACGGTAGTAGTCGGAAACCGGGTGGAGCTGAGTGGAGGTAGCAAAAAAAGCATTCGTCGGTTGAGTTTTGAATTTGAGTTTGAGTTCCGGCATGATCGAAAAGCGCAGTACATGTGACATATCCTCGAAACAGGCAAAATGCAAACAAAGCTATATACTTCTCAACTTTCTTAGTCTTGTAAAGAAAAGAGACTGTGGGACAGCTCTGCGAAAGATTTGAGATTGCGAGACTCATAGAACCTCTAAGAAAGCGAGACCGCGAGACCCTTGAAGGACAGTTCCCCCGGCAGCCCATATCATAAAGGAGTACCGACAGTGTCATTTCCACAGATCCATTGCCGGCCATCCTCACTTCCTGACAGTGAATTCTTTCCATTTATGAACTCTTGCTTTAGGCTCCTGTATGAGTTTCTCTAAAGCAGATCCATGAGGACGGTAATCCAAGTGCAGCAGGCCCCCAATACCAGGCGCATTGCTCTACAAAAAGAGATACAAAACTATTAGGTCGGGTTTTCAAGTCCATTTTCCAGTTCGTCATCTAGCCTTGAACTGGAATTTTGTGTTTTCAACTGTGGCAATCGAACATTATCTAATGCACTCTTATCTTTTGAACGCGCTTGTCCAGGTGGCCTGAAGGCCTTAAAAGGACCAAGGATGCTAGGAGGACCTAGTTTGTTTGGATCTGATGAAGATAACGACATCTGCAGATGTCCTGATTTCGGCTCTATCGTGGGCAGCTTTAACCTCTCTGTATCTTTTTGCGCTACATCATCTACTTTTGATAAAACTATATCTGGCACTTCAAAGCGGTCCCTCTCTCCAATACCACCACCAATAGTCTTCCGCCTAATTACTGGTGTAGGACTACTGTTGTATTTTTCTTCTACTAATGGTGGTAATACGGATAATTCATTGAGGGATGATTTCCTTGCTTTTCTCCGTTGATTTTTAAACCTTGCAGAGATTGGATTGTTCTCTGGTCTGCAGTTTGTTGTTTCGTCCTGTCTTGATGTACCGCTCACGCGCTCACCGGGTGACGAATATGAACCCAAACTTTCGATTACGTAACTCTCCCCATCAACGTTATCGTTGTTTTCAACAGCGCATCCTAAACGTAGTTTCTGACGCAGTGCCGGCAAAGTATCATTACTAGAGAACTGTCGACAGCGTTCTTCCCAAGCTGTTAGTTTGTACAAATGAAGGACCTCTTGACCGTTAAATTCCACAAAGTCGTCAAAAGTTTGCAAGTTTTCCTTCTTGTTATTAAAGAGTGGCTTGGAGAAACCATTGTTTTCATACTTCGTATCAAACACTTCTGATTCGACATGATCGTTCGGTCGTTGATTTCCACTTAATGTCTTCCTCTCTCTATCCTTCCCAGAGCCATTCGAGAAATCATTCCACATTTTCGGAACAACTGCAGTGGTCTCTGATAAACTGAAATGAACTGATATCACATCGACATATCAACTAGTTCCTTGAAAGCGAAACGTATTCAAATAATACTATGGCGTCGTGCACTTCACTTCTGTCAGAAATTATACCACGGTCAAAGTGACCAAGAATGTGGTTGGCACAAATAACATGCAGTATTTTGTAGCGACAACGCTGGTTCCTGCCACATCCGCCATTAATAAACGAAATCCTGTACGAGATAAGATTACAAGTTCTTTGCATTGCGTAATCAATTGCATTGGCTTGCTTATACACCTATCAGCTTATTGCATTGTGTTTATTATCTACTCGGTCAGCAAACCAGACCGTATGATACACGTACTGAGCCAAAATAAATATAATGTTGATAATAACAGACTGTTAATCGCACCGCAATAATGTTAATTTTGGTTTCAAACAAAGTTTCTTTTAATTTCAAAAACAAAGTTTCGTTTAATGTCAACTATCATACCGAAACTATTTTTGTGTTTCAATTATTTCATCGGTTAAACTCAATGGGATGTTGTAAAGAAAACTCGCGTCCGCTTCTGAATTATTTATTATGTCTGGTTTTGAATATAATCGCGAAAATTTATCTCTCAAGGTTTACAACGTGTTGGAAAACGAACTTTTGTTTGCCTTATCAAATTTTAAAACGCGTCGTTTTAAAGTTTCCTGTTGCCCAATTTCTTCAGTTGTCAAGACACTACACTTTACTCCACAACAATGCAATGAGTTAATAAGAAACAATAAAGAAGATGGCATCCAAAAGCGCCTTAGTACCATGCTAGAGCTCCCATAAAACGAAATAAAGAACTCATTGAATAAACGATATACAATACTTTATTGTCGGATTTTCTCTCTTTGTCAGTTAAAGCCCATGAGTCAGTGCGTGCGCGCTTATGTTTTTTTTTCTCAATTTGAATTTGTTATCGTTATGTAATTCCAACTTTGATTAAGATCCAGATTCTTCCAAGTACAGTTAGAGAAAATGCTGGGGAAAGCGGGAGGTAATTTTAAAGCCGATCATACGATTACTGCCACTGCGTCTGCAAATTATTGGTACGAAGACCGTCAGGTACCGGCATAGTCCCCTCTGTCATGTTATTACACTCAATAGTACATTTCACTGGCAACAACCCGTGAACGACTCCAGCAGAATAACTGGGAGTACAAGAGAGCCGGTGTGAGCTTTTTTGATTTCATCCTGCTCCAGACTTCCTGTCCAGGGCCGGGTTGTTCAAAGCCCGATTAAGCTAACCCAGGGTTAGCGAGAATTTTGATTTCAATTTTGTAATTTCTTGGTGAGGTGTTCTGTTTATATTGTTTGCCCTTCAGTTTTGAGCTGTAGTAATCTCAACCTACACCAAACATTAGAGGTGAAAAACATTTCTAAATAAGTAAACGTAATGCTTCAATTATCATTTAACCCTGGGTTAACGTTAATCGGCCTTCGAACAACCCGGCCCCCGGGTGGCACTTATAAGTATAATTTCTGTTCAAGAACTATCTCTACACGCTAGCGCGCGCTCTGATTTCTAATATTTTATGACGAAGAAATGGATGGTTCATAGAGATGGTTCAGGTTGACGTCATAGTCGGTGAAATTTCGACTTTTCAGCGTGAAAAAATGTCTCGCTATGTTATAAAAGCAATGGACAATGTCTGGATAGTTGGGAGAGCAGTTAGGTAGCTAGCGATGCTCCTCAGCTGCGTCTCGAGCGTCTCTTACGCTACCTTCGTGCTCTCCAAACTATCCGCGTGCTTCCCGAATTGGATAGATGCACGCTAGACATTGTCCATTCCTTAATTGGAACAGTCTTCCATCTAACTTCTTGTCGATAGACTCCCACAAAATTTAAGGCCACCATCTCAGATCACTAGTATGTTCGTATGCTACTTGTCGTTAAACAAATATAGCAAATGTAAAAGCTGTGGATGTATTTAAACCTTTATTTTTAAAACAGAGAGAGGTAAAAAAAGGTAAAGTCTGCATACGAGCCAAGTGGCCCATTAGGCCGGAGCTTATCCCGGTTTCTGTAGCATTAAGCGACCGAGAGTATCTCTACTCCCCCCTGGATGGGATGCTAGTCCATCGCAGGGTTACCCCCCAGCATTAAATTCGCCGGTACCCATTTATACACCTGGGTGGAGAGGGGCACTGTGAGAATAAAGTATCTTGCCCAAGAACACAACACAATGTCTCCGGCCAGGGCTCGAACCCGGACCGCTCGATCCGGAGACGAGCGCACTAACCAGGAGGCCACCGAGCCTCTCAGTTAAAGGTTGAATAGGTCGTTCAGGTTATATATCCTGTATTCAAGGTACAATCGAGCTCCAGCTGCTTAATTTGTTCAAGAACGTCTTGCAAAAATAATACCCACTGCCGAGTTCAAAGACTTGTCCATGATATATCCACCTTTGACCACCTATCGGCGCGAAAGCATAACTTCAATGCTGGCAGTAACTCGTCAAATGATGATGGGAAGGTGTTTTAGTTGCTCTTGGTTGTTGTAATTCCTGAATCTTCAAAGGCGTCCAGTAGACCTAAGTCGACTGTGCTCTCTACCCATTCCTGGTTACAACCGAGGATCTAGCTGTAGTAATACCTGTAAGATATTCAAATTTGTGCTTCTCAGCATTTGCTTTATGTGTTGTTGGAAAACGTCAATAATTAAAAGGAAAATGACTGACATTATAGCATAGCACGATTACCGAAACGTTGTAGTTAGAAAATGGGGGAGTCTATAAAACATCATGGGCCGGTTTATTTGTTATCAACCCTTAGTTGTAAGTCTCTTATAGGTCATCAATATTCCCATTTCAGATCACGTGATATTCTCTATAGAGTTTTTCTTTCATTCTTTTAAGTATCTTTTTAAAGTTGGACTTTCTAAGAGTACCTGGTCTGAAATGGCGCGGCAAGCAGCCTAGGGAAAAGAGGTCTTTTATCATTCAATTTTTAGCCTAATAAGAGGAAAACAGCAAAAGCTGAAAGCGTATGTTTTAGACCAGTTGAACGCTAATTCTTTTTGGTCATTTTTAAAAACGTTGTTTGAGCGAGGTACGAGATTTACTTTCTATAAGTATTGCCCTTTATCTGACACTTGGGGTACATTCATTCTTTAGAAAATATTCAAAGTTTTTCAGCCTTTTAATAGTTTAACTGATCATTAGCTGCAGCTGTTCTTGCTATATTCTCATTAATAAATTATACAGCGCAGTGTACATTTCAACTGAAAAGATGAATCCATCCCTCGCACAATTGTGACTTATTTGTGAACTACAATAGAAACGTTTTCCTTTACTTGAGGGTAATTTCTTGCGGTGCAAAAGTGTCATAATATGGATTGGGATAGTTATGTAACTTTCTTTCCATTTCTTTCGCTGTTTTCTTTCCTCATTCCTTACTTCCTGTCTTTCTTCTTTCCATTTTTGTTTTAAATCTTGCCTTTCTTCTGTTTTTCGATTTTGTCTTTTTTTTCTTTTCGAGCTTTCTTCCTTTTTTCCTTTCATTTGTCTGTCTATACTTTGTTTCGTTAGTTCCATCGTTTGTGTGATGTTTTGTTCTTCGTTTGCACTTTCCTTCGTTCGTTTGTATTTTGCTTTACCGTTCGTTATCGTCGATTGTTTCAGTGTTTATCTTCAATTCTTCACGTTCCTTTGTTCTTGTCATTTGACCTTAGTTTTTTAGGTAACCCTTGTATCGTCCGCGAACATTGACAGCAGTGTTATTTATAGAGCTGATAGAATTGCTCTGAAAAATGAATGTTTACTATATACCATACTGTGATGCCACCCACTGTATTGTCAATGGAATGGCCAGTCAATATCTACAAAACATGCATTGTGTTTCTGTATATCCCCCAGGCAGGCGCGTGTTTTGACATCATGAGAAACACGGCCAAGCGTCAGTTTAAGACTTAACCTTATCGCAATGTCACAGTGTTACAAATGAAACACACCCATTGTCAGGGTTGTAAGACAAAGTAAGAATATCCCATCCTTTAGGCTGCATTTCAAAACAAGCAAGCTCAGAACTTATTTCGTAAGGTTTTTGTTTCATTCGATATCAGTCGAGATAGACGCAACTGATAACAGAGTATGAATTGAATGATCATGTGATCAAATTCTCCTTATTAGAAGCATAACAAATGTATGTACACTAGTATTGAGGATTTATATCTTGGCCAGTAAATGAGATAAGAACGAAACTTTTGTTTTGCAGTATTAGCCTGCGAATGCCATGTAATCACCTCCCACGGTGCCTCATTCCCCGCCCTCCGAGCACAAAAGCCTTAAACGGGAAATAAGAAAAACGAAAAGTAATCACGGTTTTATTTGTTAAGAAAATTAACAAGCAAATACTTGTACTGGCAAAGCAGAGTTTATTGGGAAAGTGTTCAGTAAGAATCGGAGAAAACCAAGCCGATATTCACTGACCATATGTTCTCAGGTGTTTGGAATTTTATCATGATCGTAAAACTTGCAGTCAATATAAGATGAAAACAATATTTCACACTCAGAAGAGAATCCCAGCAATAGATACTGATCCACCGCAAACAACAAAACAATATGGCGAAAAGAAACTCCCTGCAAGAGGGTAATATCTCTTAAAATCTATTTTCACACTCAATTGTGATAGCCTGGTAACTTCTAAAGATCGTATTATAAAAGCCCTTGCTAGTGAGTTTGTAGTCACAGCATGATGCACGATTTTGCTTGTACACTTTTAACGAGACTATATCTCAGCTTTTTCATATTTTGATCCACTTTTTAAAGTTACATTTGTCGTGCATACTTTTTATCCGATATCTTTTTGTTTTAGAAAGCTTTCAAAAGCTATTAAAGCTCTTGAATTGATACTTTCTTACATGCTGTCCACCTTCCATATCCAATGTTCTATTATATAAAATATTTTGTTTTCTTTAATAAAGTTGTATCCAAATCTCTTTTGGCGTGTGTCTGTTAACTTAAATTCTTCTTTAATTATTCTTATAATCTAATAAGTAGAAGTTATAGAGATCAATATACCATAAATCGTAGACAATTTAAAGAACCTAATCAGATATGTTATGCTGTTTTTCTTTCCATTCACATGTGTTTAGCCTGTTCCACTTACAACAAAGGTTTTGCTGAATCGTTATAAACATATATCTTGAATGAAACCCATTCATATTATAATTCATGATCGCTATTCATGAAGACATGTTGTTCTCAAATGTTTTTCCTTTCATTGCCAGAATTGGATCTATATTAATTTGAACGTACAAAGTTACCTGTCCTTAAGGATTATTCTCAGACAGAGAGAATATTCTAGTGTTCAGGGGACGGTTGGCGAGTATCCAAGCAGATGGAAAACTTTTCTTTGTCGTAAATGACCTTGGGATTTAGATTAATTTGATTTTAAAGACATTTCAATATTGACTGATCAAAATCGTTTAAGAAGACTTTTTGTTGTTTTTTGTTTTCAATTTTCTAGTTCAGTACAATTACATTTAAGCCACACTTTGGCTTTTACCTCGTCCACGATTATTAGAAAAAAGATTGACTCTTTTTTAAGCCTCTTGTTCTCTTTAGCTTTTAATTGAACAGTTTAGCATACATCGGCTAAAAATTTAAATCGCAACACTAAGTTTTCGTTCTTTCAAATGCGACAGCTGCCAACGCTAATTAATGAGGCGTAGAAAGAGGTATGAACATTGATCTTCCGTTTTAAAGTGCTCAACTCAAATAAGTCGAATCAAACTGTTAGATTGGAACAAAAATTTATGTATCACTAATCGCTCTTTGTAGCGAACAGAGATAAGGAATAGAATCCTTGCGTTCAAGAAAAACTACAACGTAAAATCACTATGCAAATACATGAGCTATCATCTCAGGGCATCAAAATTGTTCAAGAGTCTCTTAAGAGGCAATTTATAATTTCCCTTTACCCTTCGTCTCGAGCGCGTGTAAACTCAAGAGAGTGCACGTTCAATAGCCGGTAATTGTTCCCCGTTCTGGTAAATCAATATGTTTTCACCAAGAAAAGAGGAAAGTCACTTAATATCTGTCAATGCAGAGCTATGGAGAATTGAAACTATTTCAAGGAAACAATGTTTCTTATTCGTGTCAAAATGGGCTTAAAAAATAAACAGTTTAGGAAATTGTTAGCGCTTTACCTCTTCTCAGTACATTGAAAACATTGATCCTTTAACTGGGTATTTAAAGCTAATTTCCTCGGCTAAGATCAACTCCTTTTGTGTACCGAGTATGTTGTTTGCAAACGGCCATTAAACAAGTACATTGTGCTTACAATCGGTCTCCAAGCCGTGCTCGCGGGCGCCATACGTAGCACGTGGCCTTTCCACCTGGTTAACAATGGCGATTGTGTCCGCCACGCGTAACATGTATCGTCGAAACAAAACCATCTAATAACGATTAATTACTCTCGCTTAATTATTCACACTAAGTTCCTTGAAGCTCGGGCAGAAATCCGCGGCAAATAAAACACATTAGTCGACCTACCACCTGCCACATTCCGCGCGGGGGCGAGCTATGATTGGCCCGCGAATGTCACGTGACAACACAATAAGTCAATTTTACTCAAAGTTTTGAATTCTGGGTTTTTGAATGTTCGCTCCTTGTCAGAACGCATTTGGCCATTGACTATGTGGAGTCGGCAAGCCAGATTTCGTCGAGAACGATCTGCACATGCCGGTTGGAATTCCCCTTTGATGGGGCTTCGGCGAGCAGTATGTGGAATATACTAAATATTGTGTGTTTCCTGACGATTTACGTTAATGGCAAGGCAGGTAAATTTGAACAGGGATTTTCTGGTCGATTTTTCTGGTGAGCGTGAGTGTACACCCAGTGTTGTTCATATCATAACCAGTGACCGATATTTACTTGGTGTTTTTCCAGCCGCCGGACGCTACAAACGACTCAAGTCACGGGAGGGCCGAGTCAATGACTGTCCAAGAAGACTTCTCTCGCCGAAAATTTTTAACAAGGACTGTAAAGTTACCACATGTGAGAATGACAAAGCGTGCAAGGCAAACGAGATCTGCGCGTGCAGCGAACACTGTGGTAAAATCTGCATAGACCCAAGTAAGTAAACCTGTGAAAATTCACTCGATCGTTCGATAGCCGCAAATCGCCTGCGCGTTTTTTTGTCATCCAGATTCTGCATGCATTCAGGAAGAAATCATGCATACACGGTATAGAATAAACTCATTCTAGAAGAGCTAGCTTTGCCTTATCAGGGCGATAAATTAATATTTTACCAGTGCATACGCCGAGTAAAACCATCTCCTGCTCAATGATGGGACGTCTTGTCATCTTTATAAACGCTGACGTTTATTCTCTTCTCTTTCTGGATCGTTAACTTGCACAGTATTGAAGGTCTTGTTCGGTAAATAGCTCAAGTGCAAAGACATCCTATAGATTTATCTTTGCATTTCCAGTTTAACCTCATTACTGTGATTTCAAGGAATGACACACCGGTTGTTACACAATCAACCATAGTTGCCCGGTTATTCTCTCTCACTAGCTCCGCGCACAGATAACCGTAAGCTATTTTTCCTCTTTCTCTCTCTCCCGAGATCATTATCATCAGTAAGATGGCTTTGTATGATCTGTTGTGATTCAATGAATGAATGAATGAATGAATGAGTGGATCAATGAAACTTCGTTTGAGTCTTATTTTAATTTTGTTCGTCGTTTAAAATACACCTGTTAATCTGCCGCAATGACGACTTTTCGATTTCACTTTGCACCAATTGCCGCAAGCCATTTTCGTTTAATTTTCCACTCGCTATCTGACAACATTGTATTGCCGACGATTGAAAATTACTACTTATAAACATGACTCTCGACCCGAAAGTAAAGTGAAACCTCTTTCGTTCAAATCACTCAGGGTTTGCTTCCTTTTCTAATCAAAAAGATAGAATCTTTATGAAAAAGGTTCAAGATTTTATTGCAAAGCTGACTCTTGATCTTTCAGTCCGCAAAGGACACAAGAAAATGATCACAAAAGCTGCTTGATTGATAATTATTCATTAGCTGTGAGCCGGTTCCCGCGAATTCTCTTGTTATCAACAGCTGTTCTCAAACCAATGTTTTTCCTACAAGACTAAGGGATATTTAAATTTTGTCTGTGCGTAGAGTGGCGCCCCATCAGCTGACACATTGAGGGCTTGCGTAGGCCGTTTAAAACCAGCCTTTGTAACGTTTTGACATAAACCAACTTAAATTTGACGTTTGGCACGTGTACGCACGCTTCTGTTTGAATAATACGCATATTTCTTTTTGATAACTTTGAACTAAAATTTAATTTTGGCCCTTGACGCTAATTCGCCAACTCCCTTAAACTTCCTTAAAAGCGTAAATCTATTTAGTGAAGTTTACTTGATTGTGATACCGCAAGTTTTAAACAAAATTCTTTTGAAAATCATTTACCCGTGCTAATGTCTCCTCGCTTGTACCCGCCCGTGGCCGATTTGTTTGGTAATTTTGACGTGAACGCTAAATACCATTTTATTGTGATTTGTCATACAGTCATATATTCTCTTCCGAGACAGAAAATCATGAACCATTCGGGCATGTGTTACTTTGAAAAGTTGAAAGCAGAACTCTTTTCTTTCCCAATTTTTTCTATGGAAACCATTGTGGAAGCTATGAAAAGAATAAACTCGTTTTAGATGCGAACTTATTTACCGGAACAAAAGAGATTTTTTCCTTGATTTGCGAGCAAGGTTAGATTCCAACTTTGTTAGCCGCTTTAATAAATGAATCGTTCCAAAGCAAACACCTTACATAGATTTTTCTCTTGCACCACTGATGAAGCCCAATATGTTCATCTTGGCAAAATTGAGCTGACACATGTAAATAAAGACGTCTAATTTTCTCTTTTGTATTTCTTTCGTTACGTATTCTTTGTTGCAGCTCCGTGAATTTTGATGCGTTTTAACACTTCTTGGCGGCGCTACCCATGAAATATGCGCAATTATGTACCGTACTTTCGTCACATTGCTCCAAAATATTATCTGTCTATTGCACATTTCACGCAAAAAGTAAGGTAACCGAAAGCTTAGCATTCCATTTGATTCCCAGAGCTATCATTTGAAACAGAGGAAAAAAGCATTGTTCTAGCATATTCAAGGATCAAGAATGTTTACCTGTGGGGTGCGATGTGTTTGCATAAAAATGAAAACAGCCACAATATTTAATGAGAAATGCTTTTCAGAAAATTGAAAGCCGTTATTAAAAAGGACTAAGCATTGTTCTAATTATAGATGAATTGTCATGGAATTGAGTTAAGCTTGCTCCATAAAATTAAGAAATTGCCGGGTCGCGCGCCTGAGATTTGCCCCGACAGAATATTGTATGACGCAGGCCTCGCGTAAGACAAAATTTCTTGGCACTGTTTTCTTTTTCGGTTGAAAATAACAGCTAGATCCACATATAGTTCGAGAGCACAGCGAGAGGTCATGATGAATTATGATTTGATGTAAAAAGAATGATCCTTGTGGCATCCATTGTTATCAGACTTGTCAAAGCGCGTTTTGAGGTGTGCCTGATTTTCATGAAAATCACTTGCGCACAAAGAGATCACCGGCTTAAGTAACGTTTCTTTGTTAGCTATTCCTTTAATATGCACCTTGTCATCGCGCTAACAGTTCGTATCTAAAAGAACTGAAATCCGCCATGTTGCAAGTCTTATAGACGGTTATTTTAGTCATTAAAATCCGGACTCATTCGCCACGACCTTAATTCAATAGTTGCGACCGACTAAGCATATTAACATAATAAGATATTTACTCCTCACACGAGATTCAGTCTGTTTAGATCAACAAAGAGATGGAGTTTAGTTGCGACAAAGATAAATAAAAAAAAATACAGGGATCAAATAAAGAAAATATTTATTCACTCGTAGAATTTTCAAGAATATGATTATTTGTTTTATTGGCCCTGAAAGATAAATTAAGCTTTAGAAAAAAATAGATTGCCTTTCTGGTACGGCTTCTAGCGTTCTGGTGTAAAACGCAGCCTCTCTTTGAAGTGTCGTTGTTAGTGATTTGATTTCTTTGGCACGAGTTCTGTTATGGGATCAGAGAGGAATTAGGTCACCATAAGCGATATTGCTGAAATAGTATGTATATGATTAATCTATGTGGAATAATGGGAAAAAATTAAATCAGTGTTCGGCGGTTTAACCTCTTTACACATAATACTTTAGCAAGTTGTATGAGTTACTTGTTCCGCTTTCACTTACAAGCCTTTACTTGTTCCTCTTTGTATGAGTTAATCTTTCCGCTTTCAACATCCGCATCCTCTACAGCATATTTCACTTTTCGAACTATTTTGTAACGTTGACCTTGTTTTTAGTTGTACTTGCTGTTGTCCTGTTACTGCAGACAAAGGAGTTCTTTTCTGTAGCAATTATCCACATGCTACTTTCCACGTGGCGTCAAACAACAGCAATGCTTTAATCAGTTTAATTCTTGAAATTGTCTGAGTTTAACCTCGTCTTGCAACGTACATCGCATTTCTTTAATTACTTTTGAAACTTTTCCAAATAACAACAGAATCGAAACTAAAGATACCTGAAGTTTCGATTAATCATAATAGTATGTGAATGACTGAACCGTTGTCAGGTGTTGGCAAACGTGTGTATGTGCAGGCCAAACAACCTCAGAATTACTGGGGTGCTCTGCAATCTTAATGGGGCTGATAGTTGTGGACAGATAACCCCATGACTTAGATTGTTATAGAAACCTGTTATCTGTAGAAAGATAGAAACCAATCTGGGATGATATATATGGCTTATTGACCAAGTATGGGGTCAAGATGGCTGGATATTGGCCAAGGTCTTTTTTACGTTCTTATAGACCATGAAGGAGTCGAGGCCCATAAACTCGCCAAAAAGACCGAGGCTTTCTTGACCGAACAAATTTGGCCAATAAAGGGTTTCTTATAGGGCCTTCGGGGAAAGTTTTTTATTGCGGGACACGGCGGGTAGTCCCGAGCAAGCGAGATAGCTCCATCTCGCCCGCTCAGGTAACCAATCACAGTGAAGAATTTGATCCATCTTGCCCGCTCACGGAACTAGACATGTAACAAATGGTCATATTCTTTAAGTCTAAGGTCCAATGTCTTTCCACCGTTGTGGTCAATCTTGCGTCAATTCACGACGACTGTGGTACTGCAGCAAAAGAAAACTAAACTAAACAACTTCGAAATCTAAAAATTCGCTTTTGCTATTTTCTGAAAATATCTAAAGGCTAGTTTTGAGAAGTAAAACTAATAAAAACCCCTACCTTACTTAAAGTAAGGCAATTTAATTGAAAGTGATTATAATATTGATTACATGACGTTGAAGCCGTTGAATTCTATCTAAATAATTTCGACGTCAATGCTCATTAATTTTTGCTTTACTAGTTGAACTCTTGGGAAAAAAATAAATCTTTACTATATTTTATTTTACAGAGTCTGCTCTGTATTTTCCAACAACGTTAACAGATTGTGCCGGACGGCATTTCCACATACACTTGCGAACTATACATCTAAAAACTAGAGGTTAAGAATTTCCTTATCAGTTATGCTCCTTCAATATCGCGCTTGTTTTAATTAATTGATACACTGGAAACTCCTTTTGTGATAAAGCAATTTGGTCGCCAGCTAACACGTGTAAGCAGTTGTCTTAATGCAGACTTTTCAGATTAGTCTGTCTAGAGGATTTTTTTATAGACAGTACACCTGATATGGAAAGAGAGATAACAAGATTTCCGCCTCCTCCCGAGCCGTGCTAAGTATCAGACAGCAGGTAAGAAGCTTCCACTGAAAATTTCAAGACTGTGCGCGTTCGAGGAAAAGAATCAAAAGAATGAAGTAAATAAACAATATTAAAACTGAACGGGAGGACAGCCGGAAAAAAAAGCTTTGATTACGATACATGATGATTGCTTCTGTGAAGAATGCGAATGAGTTAGCCTTAATTTAACTGAAGGACTCGAGCATAGAAGAATCTTTCAACTCTTTATGAAAGAAATAATTGTGGATAATGTTAGAGCGCCTGTTAAAGTGAGAAAGCTGATCGCCACGACCTTTGGCACCAGAAATCATCATCAGATTTGGCTGCCATAAAGATTACAGCTTCCAGTGCTTGCCATGTTTATGTTGATGAGAGACTTCTTTTAAAAGTTTCCAAAAATAAACGTTCTAGACTGCACAGGATGGGAACGGGTGCAAGTGGCACATAATTGAATGCGCGCATGCGCCAACGTTACAAAGAAAACGATGCTTAACTGAAAGTTTCTTTCGAAAAATATTTCCGCGACTGAAAATGTCCCAGACTTTTGGCAACCTGTTGTTTTCCACTCTCTCTGCCTCCAGTTGTTAACCATCGCATAAGAAGATTAATTCTCTAAGCCGATTGTTTTACGTTTAATGTTAGTTCATTGATGAGACCATAGGATAAATTTCGCCGAAATTCAACCAATAACTGAATACAGCTCAGCAAATCAAAACTGTAATTAGATGCCGCTTTGTCTAGGGTTTTACTCAACGGATAGAGATTTCGCTAAGTATGTCTTATCCATAAAGCTATGTGAGGGAAAGACTGTTCTAATTCAGTGTCTTGTCACCATCATCAGCATTGCTTGCAAACTTATCCAAGTTTGAAACTAAGCGATGTTGGTGTGATGATTAAATAAATGAAGTAGGTGTGATTCATGGCCAGATTTTCATATACTTTTTTAGTTTACCTGTCTGAGTCACAGAAGAAACTGTTATTCGGTAGCGTTTATCATGAATTACGATCCATCAAATATTTTTGCTCGCGCGCGGTTGGTCTAAACGCGACAAGTGACTGAATTCTCCAGCTATAAAACGATGGAATATCAGAGAGATATACTCCAATTTTCTAAACTGTGTCTGTTGCGGAAAACATCTGATGAATAACAAATACAAAAGCCTTCATTTGGCACTAAAATATGTTCATATATTTTTCCTTGGACACGGTTTTCTTCTGGCTATGCTCTAGGAAAACTGTTCCCTTCTACACCTTTCTAGTAAACTGCAAAACCCATCCGTGGATTCACACGCAGAGCTAAATCTAACCTAAGCACGTAAACTACGTTGATTGATTTTTTTCTACTGATTTACATTTCATCTTATACTGTAAATACAAAGCAGTGAATGATTTCCCACTTAGCTTCTTGTAAAATCTACGAAATTAATACTTTTTTTTGGTTTTCTTATTCTTGTTTGTCCCATTTGCATGTCTCTAAGCAACAGTAATCTCGATCGATTTCGGCAGTAACTGACTATCCACTATATCGATAACTAAGGGAACCAAATATTTCTTGAATCTGTTTTCAAATCGATATTACAAACATTGACGGAAATCGAACACGCACACTATATTAGAATTCACATGACACTCAATTTTTGCTGTTCTTTACTAAGTAAATTTAAGCCTGGCTGGTGCAGGCTTCATGGCAACCGTTTAAATCAAATCTTTTGTTTGTGCGAGTCACCTTATCAAGGTGACTATACAATGATTAAAAGTGAAATTGTTGAAAACTTTTTCTGTAGCGTGTGCTTTGATATTAAGCGCAACTATATTCCGCTTTTGAAATTGAGATAGAGCACGTTCAAGGGTCACTGTCAGAGAGAAGTACCAATTTGCAATAATTAAAAAAAATTAGCTTAATGACTTCAACGGAAATAGTTTATGGTCGCTTTGGTAAGTTCAGACTACCTTATATTGATAGTGAGACCGACAAAATGTCCCAAAAAAGAACTATAAAGGAAGTGAAGGGAGTGAAAGAACGTTTGCATTCTTAAAACAAACCTACTCGCTGCTGACCAGAAGATGACGTGATTGACCACTGTCATTCACCACTCTAACTCGTTCATCTGATTGATTGGTTCTTGTACTGAAGTGGCTTCCGTGACGAAAAGAGGCTTCCTGCAAAGTGGTTTTTGCACTCTGTTTAATATATTGGAATCATAAATTTTGAATTTGTTTTTGTGGTAACCAAGTGCGTTTTGTAATGTTATATGTTTAAAGATGCTGAATGACTTTCAGTTGCAATTGAGGCAACGAGAACATAGTTAAGAAACAAAACTCAATTCCTTCACAAAACTCACTGTGAAAAGAAAGCAATTGCTTAATAAGTCGAAATAAACGAGAGAATTATCCTAATTAGCAGTTTAGTCACGCTCATTTGTTTATTTGAAAAGGGGTTTGGGGGCAGACGAACAATCAGAATTTTTTCGAAGTGACACATTTTAGAATCTGATGGTGGCTTCACGTAGGCGGCCCTAACAAACACGACAGTTCGGGGGCGTTTTGAACTTAAAGATTGTGTGTTTTCCACAAGCTTCGGTTATTAACAATAAACATGTCATAAATCCTGCACTGACAAGTGATGCTTATATCTGCTTAAAGACTTGGTATACAGACCGGCGTAAAATAGAATGCATTACTTATTTCCTCGTCAGCAGAACAATAGCTGACGATGCAGTTCAGCAGTCAAAGCCCAACAAGATGCGTAATAAAAAAAGTAAACAAAATACTGATTATAACTGCGAAGAAATCTGCAATCAGTTCAATAAGGGACTAAAGACTGTGGTAGCATCACAGTTGCTCGATGATATGAATAAACAAGTTTCTCTTGGAATAAAACATTCCGTGAATGTGCAAGAAAAACTTGCGTCATGCTCTTGAATTGCTCCTCGCCCCTCAACGGTCACCAGCAGTATTACCGTTAACAAACAATATTCCGACCACAATAGCATGCGATCAACGGGCACGCAACCCGTGTATGTTTCCCGCTGAACCTATACAAACAAAGGCTTGCTACTTTGCGAGATCAAAGACGAAGCCGATCTTTCCTATTGACAAAACATGAACATTGACGAAGCCAAAAATAAACAAAAAACTCAAATTTAGCGCTAGGTTCGAGAGATTTCCAGCCGATGAAACGATTCGAGTGCGTGCCGCTAAAATGGCTTATGACGCCTCGACGCATTTGTTATCGAAGAGGTTGCTGAAACAATTGTTTGCCGTTAGAAAGGTATTCTGTTGTTTCATTGCGCCACCTGCCGTAAGTGAAGGGAAACGAATCGATGAATGTTTTAAATTTGGCAGCAGCGGAACACGCCTTGTCGGAATGTATTCGGGAATGTATTCAATTGTTAATTGATTTTTGGAGGGAAAAAGTCCCGCGCACTAAGTACCAAACGCCAAGATATGAATGACTCTGCAACTCCGGCGGGCGGCTCCATGCAGGAAAAAAAAACAAATAAATGTTTTGAATTTGTAAATGAAATAACTATCCAGTACAGTTGGCTGCTGATATCCCTGTTGTGCTTGAAACGCTTTTAAGCTTTCCAGCCATGGTTTGAGCTTTTGGGCCAACTCGCTACCGCATCCTAACTTGCTCAAGAAAAAAAGTACGTTTTCAAATTCCATATATCTATTTATCCATATATATACCAAAATTCTATTTGCAAGTTTTACAAAATTTGTTCATAAATTTCACATAGATTAGCAAGCTTAGCGTGTAGCTGCACTATTGGTTTATCCGCCATTAGCAGAGGTCCATTTTGCTTCTGTGGTCGGTTTCCAGCACTTAAAATACCCTTGAGGTTGCTCCGGTTTGTTAGTGTTGGACTAAAAACAAATAACTCTCTCTGAACTGTTGAAACTATAACTGACGTACCTTGCCTCAGCTTGACTCCTCAGATCGATGCTCACAAAAATGAATAAAAACTCTTTAGATCTGAATTGGCTTGACTTGAAAAGCCGGTCACCCATATATGCTGATAGTGCTTGTTATACATTAAAAAAGGTGCAATTTACGCCTCTAAAATCCTGTTCTTGGAGGCTTATGCTCTTCTTAAGGAAAGAAAGCGTGCAGCAGCTTGTATCTTATTTGAACCAGCCTGTCGACAGCGAGTCGCCGGTTTTCAGTCTTTACGCGCATACTGTATGAGCGGGTTTATTGTTTAACGTTATTTCACCTGATGGTCATTTGTACACTTTTGCTTTTTGCCATTTAGCGGGCCATGGATACAACGTGTTTATCATTCTACATTGTTAAGTTAATTCCACTTGCCTTCATTAGCCAGCAGGAGAAACACTTGTACTCCCTGGAGAT
>JAHPZR010027023.1:0-2500 GCA_019787425.1 Platygyra sinensis
ATTCTCACTCTCGAATCGGCAATCATAGGATTTCGAGTTCAATTTGGAATTGATTTACACGAGTAAGTTTTTCAAAAGCTGAAATTGCACGAGCAGCTTCGGGGAGCGCAATTTCAGCTTTTTCGAAAACTCGCGAGGGCAAATTAATTCAAATTGTAATCGAGAAAACAGTCTGATTACTTATTAATAATATAAACATGAAAAAAACTCGCGTGTAGGAAGTGCCGGAAATTTCTTTAAGTCCTTTTTTCTCAGTCGAGAAAGCTATTTTCAAAGTTTTGGTACAAAATTTTCGTCACCATTTTACGTGATATCATTGCCTAAGAAAATTTCCTATTGCCTTTCAGCCAATCATATTCCAGAATCACGATGTCTTATTGCACTGCTGTAAATGTTTTTTTGCATTGGTGTTACGCTTGAATTGCACTGCTCTCAGCCAATCAGAGTTGAGTGATTTGTTCGTGTATATTGCTAAGTTCTGTAAAATAGTCAATTTCTGATATATTTTCAGTCTGTAAACAATTATCTGTAAGGGCGAGTTTTGAAATTCGATCTTTTTGTCGTACAAAGTAAAGATTCTATTTTTATCTTTTACATGTGAGGATTTTGATGGCGTCATCTTTTCGACATGTCAGTAGGACATCATAGAAATTTCTTAAGAGGCAAACATATCGTTCAAATGGATGTCAGGTTAATTTAAAACATTTTCGAGTAGAATCCCGACCTGGGTTCAGTTGACAGCTGTTTTTGGTTCTTTAAAATAAATAAAAAACAAAGATATCTTTGTTCGTTTCTTCAATAGCCACATACTAAACAGAATGTTCACATGTTCCTGGAGGAGAAGTATGTAAACGAAAATTAACGACTCTATGCAGTTCTACACTCGTAATTCTGAATTTTACAGCTTTTTTATAGCAATTTCCTTGTGTCACTGCCGGCGCTGTTGTTCTCCTTCGACAATGTTTGTAAATAAATTTATTTTTAAAAAGGCGGCGAATGAACTAAAATAACCTCACGACGACAGATTTTGATTGGCCAAGAATTTTGGAAACCAACAAGATGTGAACAGTTATTAAAATTACATAGTTTAGTAACTGACAACCGAGGGCTACACACATTCAAATGTTAACCTTTCTCTGGTTATTATACTGTATGTATGTATGTTTTGCCTTTGTATATTTAAACTGGCCGAAAGTTATACTGTATAAAGCTGGTCGTATATGCATAGCCGGAAGCCATAACTGACTGAAAACAGAGTGCAAAAAGATATAACTGCAACTGAAGGGTAAACGATTTTGGGTTTTTCGTATTTGCTAGACAAAACGTCAAGTTAAACTTCATGAGATTAAAATATTTTGAGGAAGGCAATACGTTGATATAAAATATTGGCATGGAAATACGACGCAATAAAACTGTCTTTGTTAAAAAACTTAACGTACAGGGTACAGTTCTTAGATTGCCTTTCGTTTACATTGTAATTCGGCGAGTGCGCTCTTTGCTTGCTAATGGAAGCTGAAAATTGTTGTTTGGTAAACATATGCCTCATAGTCAATTTCTCTTAGATTGGAGAAAATTCCCTGTAACATTTGCTAGACTGATTTTCACTTACCTTCTTCCTGTGGATAAAGAAGTTCCGCTAAATGTCCACAGCCGGTTTCTCTAAGCGCTCTAATGAATTCTTGAAAAGCGTTTGGTCTCCGAACAAGTCTGTCCACTAATATTTGGGTCGCTCGCATAGGGCCATGGTTCGTCTCTTCGCATTTGATCGCATCCTTATCTCTGGACGTTAAGCAAGACAAATACGGTAACATATCTACCGGGATAACATCGTCAACAAGTTCGGAAAAATATCGGTAAATAAGCGCTCTTTGTTGCCTATCCATCTCAAGTCACGCTTTTCACTCGACAACAATAACGTGAAAAGCAATTCACAGAATTCAGGCCGGCTGCGACCAACAATCAGTGAATACGTCGTTTACCTATTTGTGACCGAATGTCGACGGTGTTTTACCCAGGAAGAAATGTGGAGATTAGTCATCGAAAAAAATTTCGTTTTCACATGCTTAATGTCACCGGCTATTTAAAAGGAACTCACCGAATAATGTTAGAAATACGTAATAAAACGTTTTCCCGCGCTCAAAATATCTACGGGAAACAAACGGTTATTTTCCCTGTCGAATCAGATCCGCGCTTCTGCTCGAATGTCAGACTTCTTTTGTTTACATTGACATCCAATTAAAAAGGAAAACCCCGCACGATATTAGGAAAACCCCTTGATAACAATTTCCTTATGTTATATTAAACCTTACACGATACTTTATAAAGTATATTTAGCAGAAAGAAAGTTCCAGGTTATACAAGCCGGTCTGTTCATGCGACCATTGTACTTTCGATTCGTCCACAGTACCAACCTTTTTTTGTTTAGACGGTCTGCTTTGTTTATGAGGATATTCGGTGACATACCGTGATAAACGGATCGTATTATTTCTTATGTTACGCG
>JAHPZR010027023.1:5000-18084 GCA_019787425.1 Platygyra sinensis
TTATTTCAGGGGAATAACCTTAAATGGTTAGCCGTGCCAAAGTCGAACTTAAATAATGAATTTAGTTCGGCATGACTTAAGCACGGCGTTTGAAACGGGGGCCTAAGCGCTCTAATAAGGTCTTTAAAAGCGTTTCTTCTCCGAACAAGTTTATCCAAAAACACTTGCGCTGCTTGAATTGAACCATGGTTTCTCTCTTTACATCATTTATTTATTTCCTCGTCGGCTGGCGTCAAACAAGATAAATACGGTAACATATCTACCGAGATGACGTCGTTGACAAGCTCCATAAAGTAACGGTAAATAAGCATTTTCCACTTTTTCCAGCTCAGGACCAGAAAATTCAGTTGCTTTTCACTTATGAACTTAAAAGCAGACCAGGTCTGCTGAGGCAAAAATTAAATGGCCGTTTACGATTTGCAGGACGGTGTTTTCCCAAGAAGAAACATGTGTCGAAAAAAGTTTCATTTTCAATGTCCGTAGTCTATTTAAAAACTCAGGCACACGGACAGCATGACCTATAGAATTTGAAATACGACTTGAAATTTATTGCCACCCACGCTTGAACATGCAATTTCTTTTCTATATGACGCGGGAAAGGAAAACCCTAAACTATTTCCGGAAATTTCTTGGCCAGATATTGTGAGCGTCCGTGCTTGTGCAATGTTCAAAAAACAAAAATAAATACGTCGTTGGGTATTGATTCCACTCATTTATCATTAAAATGAAGCAGAAAGAACGATTCTGTGTAACACTTGCAGATGACGGACACTAAATTAGGCACAATGATACTCATGGAATTAAAAATAACTCTGAACCGAGATGGCATGGTTGTGATGTACGTTAGCACCGCATTGAGTCACGTACGCCGGGACTATACCAACGCAACAGATCTGAATTTTAAATTTTGATTATGGATTAAGTTTGGTGTTTGAGTCAGACAAAACACCCGCTATTTAGGCTAACTGCGGTGACATTACATCATTCCTTCAAATCAATGGACACGTAGCTCTCACAGGGAGTCCCTGTGAGAGCTACGTGTCCATGGCTACATCACAAGTTGACTGTCAAATTGTCAATCTCGTTGGCAACGAGTGGTTGACAGGTGATTCAGTTAGGCGGCATTTTACATTAATTTAACTTACGGCCGCCACTTTGGAAACACACGATATTCCGCGCGGCACGATATTGCCATAGATATCGAATGCCGAACTTAGTGATAGTCAAGAATTTATAATTCGTACGTGTAATTTGTCATATCTCGCGTTCCGTTTTTTTAGCTAAGCAAGAGCAAAATTATGAACGCTAACCGTAAACGGTCTTTCAGTTGGCTTTTTTAGACCAACGAAGGCCGAGGTTCTAGTATCTTAGTGATCACCTTTTTCAAAAGGCCAAGTTCGATTATCAATATTCTAACACGGCTCGAGGCTTTTGGGTCAAAATGGTAAATATAGAAGTTTGTCTTAAAAGCCTGGCTGAGCCATGTTAGAATATTGATATTTACTATTATACGATCTGTCTTAAAGGGGCATGAAGGGCGCCCGGGATAATTTTTAGTGTTTTCTTTCGCTTCACGACCGACGGACTAAGTGAAAGAGGGACTACTCGTGGTCAAGGATGGCCCGTCTAAATTGGACACTTTCCTAGAAGGGCTAGAACATAACACGCCTTTATCGTTTTTACGTGCAACATTTCTTAACCTACTTACTAGGGAGGCGTACTCCGCTAATGGTTTCCGCACTCTGGATCTAGTGGTCCAGTTTCGAACGCTGCTGGGAAACACTGTGGGAAATGAGATGACTGGTGATGGACTGGAATACTATCCAGGGGGAGGAAGAAGCTTTTATAGAAAACCCGTCAGTATAAACCAGTATGGGGCATTCTAACATGTAATGACGTTTCTTGCAACTGACGTGTAGTATTAAGGCGTAAACAGGACAGGGGTAGGGGAAGCCAAAAGCGAGGAATCTTCTTCTCTCCCACTCCTCTTACTTCCATCCTCACCTTCCCTTCCTGTCTCCCCGATTTCACGCCTGCGTAATGGCTACGTAGGACACATCCGGGACTTTCATGTATGGGCCGCTCGTAAATTCCGATTGATCAATTAGCGTTCCAGACGCAGAGGCAATAAAGAAAATGACCTATAAATAGCCAAAACCGTGTACTGTTTTCGCTTTATGAACTTACAGCCTTGCTTTCATGTAAGTTAGGAAAAAAAAAGGCTTTTGTAGATGTGGCATCGATGAAAATAGAGAGACCTTTTCTGAGGTTATAACTTTAAGTGGTACTATGACGAAGATCGCATCTTTCTTATCTAAGCATTTTAAAACATAAAACATTGATCTGAATGAGAAAAGAAATGCCGTTTAGTATTCTCAAATATTTTTTTCCTTGCAAAAACATTCAAGTTTTTTATATGCAAATTAATTAAATTATGACGTCATACACTCAACCACATTTTGATCAAATATGATGAAAGAAGCTATCTCAGCCAATTTGTATCAGAAATGTTTGATTCTTTGTAGTAACATTCTACTTAATTTGCTCCACAATACGAACTCAACAGTTTTTCTTTTCACTACTACAAAGCTTAGCTCTTTCAATTAAATCTGAAGTTTTGTCCAAACCGTCAAGTACCACGCTTTTAGAGAGCGGAGATTTTCACTGGATTTCGGATAAGTAGTTCCACTTTGGAAGTTTTAAAAATATGTATAAGATCCCAGTGTGCTTGTTTATGCTAATTAGCCTGTAAAGGCGAAGAGGTTCCTTTGTCGAGGATGGGGCGAAAACAAAGCGGGAAGAAAGAGTTGCCCGACTCAGTGTCCCTTTCCCTGCTACGGGTCAGACCTTCCAATCGGAGTCTGCTCACAGGATTATGTTAATGTACTTTATGTCCAGTAAACGTTGATTTGGTCTAAATAAAAACTGCTAGATTTTTGCTTCAGTCCTGATAAAAGTAGATTCCGAGGAAATTAAAACGAAAAAAAAAGTACAGCCTCAGCCTTTTGCCCCAGTTAAAAAAAATCGAATCACGGGTCACACTCCCCAGACGAGCGTGACATCAAAATGCCCACTGCTGTGATAATATACCACAGTGGACACGAGCCATAAGATAAGCTGAGAACTTCATAAAATAAAAGTAATGACAGAAATATATAATAACAAAAACGACCATTTGTGATAACATTATTCACTACTGATGACTAAATTATCGTGTTCTTGAAAAGTGCGTCACGTGACCAACTGTTGCAAGACCTGTATGTCGCGTTTAGTCGTCAAGTGACATAAAATAATAAAATAGCCGCCATTATCAGTCAACCTGGAAACGTATCAGTTACCGAACGAATTCGTACTAAACGAGTCCTCCGCATTAAGCCGAGCACCTGGGCGTGATCTCGAAGAGGTAGGAAGAAATTTTTCATTTCTATGCCTGTACACCTGTAATGAAAGTAGATTAGCTGATGGCGACACGAAATCGAAGAAAGCGACTTATGTAAATAACTGACCTCTCATTCAAAACTGACTTAAATTGCTTAAAAGGTAAAACTCTCCTCTTATCGTTGCGATCCTTTGGCACTCGTGTCGGAGTTTTAGATATAGTCTTCGATGTAACATTAGCAGTTCGAAGGACACGTGAAAAGAAGGTAGTTTAACTTAGTAGCACATTCGAGGACTTCAGAACTTGTTTTCGGTCCACTGCTCACAACTGATAATGCGGCGAAAAAGGGCGCTCAGAATTATCAGACTTCTCCTTAGACTTCTCATATCTCAAAGGATCATATATCGACAAAACCAAGTTCGTGAGTTGGTCTTCACTCAGGCTTCACCGACTGTATTACTTGTATTAGCAGGATAAAGTCCTAGTTTCTAATCAGTATCGCAGTGACTGTGTATGCAATCACTTACATGTCCCTCTAGATTTAGTGGTGTAAATATACTGATCTGCTTGCTGCTTGAAAACGGTTTAGGTGGAAATTAATTTAAAAAGTAGGGTCGGGTTCTGCTCTTTTTAATTCGGACTCTTTATGTCCACTGCTGCAATTTAATTATGTATCGACACGGCCGTAAGACACGCGTTCGATGAAGCGTAACTGGTAAGCTAGTACAGGGTCTTAGCGAGGTTACACGACTAAGTTAGTTCAGAGGGCCAATAACTAAAATCAGCCAATCAGATTGCTCCGTTGCCGGTCCAATATTCTCTAATTATTGGACCGGGCACTGTCCCGAATGATCCCGCACGAAGATTTCTCGTAGTTTTACTTCTTTTTTTTTTCTAAAAGTATTTACTCCACATAAAATGTTATTTTTGTTTTCTTCCAACTTTGTTTTTCTTCTTTTTGGAAACGTCAGACGTGAATAAACGTTCAGTTTGCCATAAATAAAAATTGCGCGCTTGAAGTTTATGGTGTCTTTGCAGTCTATCATTTGGGTTTTTCTTCAGTCGTGTAATAAATCTCTTATTAACCAAGCTTGCTCGGGACCGTACTGGGAGAATATCGGCCCTTGGTCTTTTTTGTACGGACCTCGCTGCGCTCGGTCCATACTGTCGAGACCTCGGGCCGATATTCTCCCAGTACGGCCCTCGCGCTTGGTTAATAAGATATATATATGGGATCAGGGATCAAAGGCCTATAAAGGGCCCGGATCAGGGTTCACAACTCCGGATCTGGAATCACAACGTGTTTAATCAGAAATCAGGCTGTCCTAGATAACAATAAAAATTTAAAAAATGCACTTTTTATAGCTAGTTTACAGCCTGATTGATATTTTGAGATTACACGGTTTATTTCACAAAGACAACACAGTACTTCATGGTAACTGATTGATGAACTCACAGTGCTGGCTACTCACGCAATCGTTAACAACTTTCCGGAATTTTAGTCTCACTCACGCTGTCTTGTCCAATAATATCTCGCATGATCACATTGGCCCATGGTTGGATCAATTCGACTTTTATAGCGTTGTAAAGCCGGTTGTACTCGAGCGTTGTACTCTACAGTTGTACTGGTCCCAGAGGTTTTTTCGTGACTTTTCCTCTTTTCGCGAAGCGGCGAGAAAGCACATTTTACCTCAAGAAGCGCAGTGACAGATATCTCCACCGTCCCCTCGGTATTTCCAATCAAATGAACCAATCATATTGATTTGTGTGTTTGTAAAAATATCAACCACTCCGCGCCCTAGGGTCAGATCCTGACCCAGACGTATGCATGAAAGTGAGATTCAACTCCAAGGTAACCAGAGGTTTTTCTTTCTCGACGCTTCGCGACCCATGTTAACCTCTTCGCGGCTCTCTCGCAGCTCTCTCATTTGGAGAAAAATCAAGGAAAACCTCTGGGAAAAATCAAAAGAAGAGAAAAATCAAGGAAAACCTCTGGGACCAGGGTATGATCACCTAAATGGTAAAAGCGAAGCTCAAGGCGCTCATCGAGCAGGCATTAAAATGCAGTTGTTTGGTTCATGGTTTAACAATGGATTTCCTTTTCAAGTAATACAATAGGTAAGTCTCAGCATCATTTGGCATGTTGAATTGGCTTATTAACTTGTTTATTTAATAACATTATTTTGGGCTTATACATTATGCATGCATTAGTCGAATAAGCTAGCAAAATTTGAGGACGTGATGTAACATGACAGAGCTTTGGGACCATGAGTAGTAGTATTTCTCGTGATTGTTTCTAGTAAAGGCGGCCATTGCTACATTTGAAGTAGGTTGCTAGCTCTAGTCATATTGCGTTGCTAGTAAATAAAATACCATCTGGTATGCAGCAAAGTTATCCATCGATAGCGTTGACAGCGGCTTTTAACCGAACCTTTGCCAAAAATCAAGTACGAGGGTTTCACTCGAGAAGTGTTTTTCTTCAGCGAATAAATTCCCCCATTGTCTCGTTTGATTTTCCTTTTTAATTTCAACCCATCGTATGCATTTCCCAAAATTTTATCAGTATTGGCACGTTTTTGTACCTTTGAGCGAAACAAAGTTCACCAGTTTTTGAAGATAACCTGCAAACAGACACCCAGCGGGGCGAAAAAAAAACTTCAGGCGAGCGAAGTGAACGCGAAATCACTAAACCCACCCAACGGGGAGCCTGATCGAAGACTATTTTGGTGTCTTGAGGTTATGGGCAAACTGGTTTTTAATGCAGTTGATTTCAGCATAAAAAGTAGCACGATAAAAATATAACTTTTCGACGACGACATGTCACCATTATTAAATGCAAATTATTGTAAGTTAGTGAACGTTATATGGAGAATAGTAAGTGAGAAAATACATTAGAATAAATGAGGCGGGAATAACCAAAAAATGAGAAAAATTTAAGTAACAGTTTCGCTGGAATGGAGTCATTTTGAGCGTTCAGAGTCGGTCTCTTTTTCCTTATTAAAAGCATCTCATAAATAAGGCACTCAAACTTTCTGCGGCATTTCTTTAAGGTGGTAAACTGCTCGTGAAGATTGGTAGGTCTTTGATTGTGTTTATCCTTTAGGTGTTTACCGATGACGGAATATTTGTGCCCCTCGATGCGCAGGTGGAGACTGACGGCTCGTGTAGCCCATATAATTCGAATCACACGAATTACATTGAAATTCATACACAACGCATTGTTGGTTTACAAGCAAGGGCTGTGTTTCTGTAATTTCAAATCGTCAGAGATTTCCCTACTTGTGAAAACTGGTTGTAACACGCGTATCGATTTTCTTGCTAAGGTTCTTTAGTTGCCTGCGCACGAAGTCAGCAGATTTCTGATCTTTAAAAGGCAAGGTTATTAATACAGGGCTGTCGACTAGCTTAATACAGCTTTGATTCTGATCTTGGGAGGCGTGAAATGAAAAATACATTCATCCCACTCGTTGTTGTCAAATTGTTGAACCGCAAAGCCTCCTGCAGCTCACTAGTTAGGAGCAAAGGATTTTGTCAGAAGGCAACGGTATTCTGTATTTTAATATTCTCCTTTTTACAGAATGAAGTTGTAGACAGCTGTATCTTGCACTGGCACGACTGCTGTGGATTAGTTATTACGTGTTTTTGAAATCGAGGCAAAATTATGAGGAGAAACTATCGTGGTATCAACAAATTTTTGCGGGTTCAGGGATTTAAATTTTCACTGTTGTTTGGGATCAGAGATCAAAATTTTGGGTGAAAATATGCCTTACATACGGCTGGCGCGCCTGAAATTTGAATTGACCAATCAGGATTCAGCTGGCTGGAAAAACCTTTCTGTCCTGAAGGTTAACAGGAAAGGCACTGAAATCGGAAAAGTTTTCTCATTGGATATGGCATTAAATATTTACGAAACCATATCAAATTGTAAAAGGTGAAAAATATGAAACATTTTGGCGCCAAAAATGGGTCGCCGGCGTCCACCATGGCAACTCGGTCGCAGTTCCAGTCGTCGAATGTCGCCAGGCAGGGTAATAGTTGTGCCATTATGAACAAAATATGCTGTTCCTTGTTACATTTAACCCGGAGTTCTCAAGTTAACTATTAGAAGAGGCCAAAGCAACTTTAGCATTACCTTCATTTTTGTTAGCTTCGAAGGAAAAGGCTATTATCGTGTCGTTTCGGTAAGACAGTTAAGTTTTGACTGCCGCTCGTACTACGGGCGAAGTCGCCGTATGCAAGGTAAAATCATGATCAGTCATGAAAAAATATATCTCGTTACGCTAGTAACTAGAAGTAGTAGTAATCAGAGATAAGTGTAGTGCGTTCGATACCCAGGGGGGAGGAAGGGGTTTTTCTAGGAATTTTTTAGTGGGGTGCATTGCTGGAACATGAAACTTTTGGGTTATACTTGGCCATCTGTTTGTAGGTTGGGGACCAGATATACCTTCCTTTGAATATTCCATGCTATAAATTTGGCTCTCTAAGTAAAGTTAATAAAAGATCAGAAACTTATGCCAAGAGCTCCGATTGTTTTATACCAAAATCCTGATTCCCGTACCCACAGTAGACTGCTTGAAAAGCATAACCTTGACAGCAGCGCATACTTATGCCCATTTATGTCATTTCCTTTCCAGGGTTTGTCGAGTTGTATTTTTCGTGGTATTGTTTAACTTTTGTGTTATTTATTGGCTTCAAATGCCACATTCATTTAAAGGGCGCATTGTTTAGTATAAGGTTAAGTACTGTATACGACTATAGAGTGTGTTCTTTGTGATACAGTAGAAAAAAAAAAATAAAAAAGCATGCAGTGGATATAGTCAAGAAATTGTGGTATTATGGAGGTAAACAAAAAAGACATTTCTTCATGTTTAAGGCGTGTACGTTGTCTCAAAGTTGAGATATTCGTCGAAACTGGAACGGTTCGGCTCAAAATCATAGAGCCCAGTGCGGAGTCGCCGTTTTGGAGTACCTCCTTATTATTCTAACAAGGATCCAAGGCTTTCGGTTCAAATTTGCAAATTTTTCAAGTTTCTTTTATCCCTTGATTCCCAAAAAAGACTTGGATACAAAGAGAACAACACCAAATAAAGAACTTTGTCTTGAAAGCCTGGGAGCCATGTTACAATATTGATTTATCGAACTTGGCCTATTTCTTGAGCGGTGTGCATTTCCATTTCCATTTGTAGCGGGGGAACGACTTTTCTCCATCACTTCTTCACTTCCTGCAAAACATTTAGAACCCCGGTAAGAACTCCCATATCTAAACATGTGTCGGAAAATTTCAATTTAACTCCTAAAGGAAAGTAATATAGGTGCTGCTCGAGCTTCATTAGACCCTTAAGAGATACCACTTAAAACGGTATAGGTACGATTACTAGCCACTGTTCAAGAAAGGATCCCGTGCGCACTTGTTGACCAGACTCGAGTACTTTAGAGATCAGCGGAAATCAAGCCTGAAAACAGAACTAAATGAGACCGTTTGTTTTATTGTTATTTCTTCGAGTGCACCTTAAAGGATACTTTGACAGCTAAGAATGGCGACGTTTCGTCGTCAACACCCAAAGTGAGACCGAAATCCTTGATTTGTACCCAAGACGACGACCCGACCTTTTCATGTTGGAGTCCCCCCTCGGGTTTCCAGCATCACGCCGTCCAAGGCCGTTTTATAGTCGCCTGCACCGTGTCAAGTTAGTTTTTTTTTTTATTTCTGACGCAAGTGTTCAATATCCTACGACAGAAATAATCTACATTGTATAGATTTTGCACGAACGTTTTTATATAGAGAGGCTAATTATAATAGAAAGCTCATTTCCCAAAGGTGTCCGCTTATGCAGGTTCAACCGTACTCGGTTGCCGAAATATTAAAAATCACAAAATTGATGAGCTGTATGAATTTTCCAATGATTCAAGCCGTGATATAAAGTTTAGACGACTATTAACAGACATGAGAATTGAGGAGAATTCGAGCAACGTGTTTTGCTACTGGTTATATGGTATTGCAAAAAAAAAAAAATAAATAAATAAAATACACATAAATACGGACACGGCGAAAAGAATACAAATAAACAATTGATAACTAGAAGAAAAGACATTACACAAGCCTGGGATTTCTGCAGTCACTAATATCGCCTTGCAAAGCAATGAAAAACAACAACAACAAAAAAACGAGAAAAGGAAAAAGGAGGTAAAAGAAGAAAGAAGTTATTACAACAGAGGGTATTCGTATTTGGTCACCCAGCCAAGTAGGAACTTCGTCAAAGAGGGCCAATTTATGACTCTACGTTGGACACACTATTTTTATTTCTAAGATCTCTCATAAGGTAACGAAGACAAAAAAAGAAAAAAAAATCCCTGATATTGGCTGGAAAAGTAAAAACCGACAAAAAATAGGAATGGAAATGAGAATAATTACTTCAGTGCTTTGGTGATCGGACAAGAAGCGGTACCCGATAACTTCAGAAGTGTTTTCAACGGTATCACGCCTCCTCTTATGTTCTCTAGCCGTTTCGTTATGCGCTTTTTCTGACTTTACGGATTAGAACCTCAAGTCAATGGCATCAAAATTATCACTGTTCCGATTCAATGTATCCTAATGTTTGACTCACACATTTAACTAATGGTTCCAAGAATTACAACCTCTATTACACAAGATAGGAAAAAACACTTAAAAAGCGCCGTTTATATGTGACCAAAATGCAGCAAATGCAGCAGCATGAGACTCCGAGGAAAGGGTGTTCTACAATTATTTACACAAGTTGATCAAATCGAGACATAATCCTAAAAATAAGAGTGGGTGAAGACAACGACTGACCTAGAATGATTTAGATGTCCTGCCAAACCTCCCGAGATTCCGCATCATTAAAAAGGATGAGGTTACTTCCTAAGTTGTCTTTTCTCGACACTCGTGAGACACGAGATCATGGGACGCTCCGGACGTCTAACCTACACACGCGGATTGATATCTTGATTTCGACTCACACCATAACAAAAAACATAAAATCAACACTGCCGCGACACTTCTGCACAGAGCAGTAAATATTTTTTTAACTGTCGAAAGCTTATGTTTTAAAATACTTTTTTAAGCTGACATATGGATGGCGTGGTGATGGTTCGTGGACTTCCATTTCCGTGCGATCGAACGCTAAGCCCTTTTTGCGCTCCTACCCTAATAATAGGCTAATACAAGGGGCGTTTATAAATACACTGACTTTTTAGGAACACGAGTAAAGTGCAAGCTGACATGGATGATGTGGTGATGGTACATGGAATTCCATGGCCGTGCGGTCTGGGCATCACAGAAGAAAAGGTGGAAGCTTTAACAAGACTGCCTGCAAGGAAGGATGATATCTTCATTGCGTCATACCCCAGATCAGGTTTGAACTGTTAAATGCAGCTATAAAAGAAAAAGGTGTGAAGGGAGGGAAGTTGGAGACGAGAGAGACGCTCTTTCGTTTGGGCATTGGTTTGGTAAATGATCTCATTGGGGACAGTAAAATCCCGATTTCGCAAGAAAAAATTCCAATTCCTGGTAGTGTTCAATGTAATAACAATAACTCAGATCATTTGGCAATTGATAGGCATACAAATTCAGTGATATAAAGATCGAGCGTCGATCCGCTGTTAATGTGTATGGACTGGCAAGTATCAGGCTTTGGGGAGCAGCCATGGCGCAGTTATGAGTACAATGAAGAATTCTTTATTATTAATATATACTAAACACCAAAAGAAACATGCTCAGAGTCATACGTCTGAACTTACAATTTCATATAACTAACTGCTACAAAAAAAACTAATTTCAAACTATTTAAAAATGTATGAATAACAATTAGACAAAATTGAAAAGGCATCTGCTCACAAACCAGCGTTTATGGCGTTCAGTTCTGACACGTGGCAGGATATCAGGGTGTTCCCTTCTTTCAAGGCCCATGATGTCTGGAGTGGAAGCAGGTCATGAAGGGGGTGGTTACTATCAGTAGCTATCTTATCCCATAGTGGTAAAGTCTGCATTCGGGCCAAGTGGCCCATCAGGCCGGAGCTTATCCCGGTTTCTGTAGCATGAAGCGACTGGGAGTATTTCCACTCCCCCCTGGATGGGATGCTGGTCCATCGCAGGGTTACCACCAGCATTAAATTCGCCGGTACCCATTTATACACCTGGGTGGAGAGAGGCACCGTGAGAGTTAAGTGTCTTGCTCAAGAACACAACACAGTGTCCCCGGCCAGGGCTCGAACCCGGAACGCTCGCTCCGGAGTCGAGCGCGCTAACCATGAGGCCAGCGCGCCTCCCACTTATCCCATAGTAGCCTATCTTTAAAGATAGGCTACTATGGGATAAAATAACTACTGATTTGATACTAATTACATAACGTAGAGCCTGCTTGCAAAACCTATCAATTTGGGATAGATATTTGCCATAGTGGGCACAAGCCCACACCTTGATCGCATAGGTGACAAGTGACATTCTAAGGCTGTCAAGCAGCAGTGTAAGGTCTTGTAGTGAGTAGCCGTAGTATTTACTCTAAGAATGTATAGTCTAGACCTTGCTTTGCTAAGCATAATTTCGAATAGAGTTCCCCAATTAAATGATCTTCATTGACGACAACTCCTCACAGTTTTAGTTCACTCTTCCTACTGAGCTATTCCATCCATGGGCTTTGGGAGGGGCATCCTGGTTTTACCCTTAACAACCATCTCAAAAGTATTTTTCATGTTTAGCTTCATCAACAACAACAACAAGTTTATTTGTACCCAACATAATACAATAGTAATCAGGTTATCATCAGCCCAATGTTTGATGTTTGCTACTTGATGATGAATCAGTGTGATTGAGGCCAATTGCCATAGGCACACTCACTCATCAGCATATGTGATCAGTAGGGTTTGGGGGATTGCAGGTTTGACGTCATTGACAATAAGGGTCCAAGAACAGTCTCCTGGGGAATCCCTCTATATATGATGTTGAGAAAACTGGTAACCACTCCATCAACCACTACTTTCTGTTGGCGATCACACAGGAAGCTCATTATCCAGTTCTTAATGTATGGGTTAATATCATACGACACTATCCTTTTGCACAGTACGCGATGGAAGACCGCTCGAGTCAAAAGCCTTAGCAAAATCAAATGAAAAGGCTGTGACAAAATCCGCATCGCTGTCAAGTTGCTCAAGCCAAAAAGTTTGACACTTGATAAGGGCCATAGTTGTGTTGTGTCCCTTCTTATAAGCGAATTGGTCAGGTCCAATCGCTGACTTGAGGATAATCGATGACTTGATGTTGGTTAAAGAGATTGGTCTAAGCAGATTCCATTCAGTCAGAGGAGATTCCTTAGGAATGGGCGAATCATTTGCTAGCTTCCACAAGAATGGATGGCTTGATGCTTGAGTGAGCAATGGAAAATTTTGGTGATCACAATTGCAAGATGGTGAGAGTAATCACGCCAAAGCGCGCAGTAAGGAAAACTCGTCAAGCCCTGAAGCGGTCTCGTTCATTCACAGTTGGAAGACGGGTTCCTACTGGTATTTGCAGACGGGTAAGAACCCACATGCGTCGTCAGTGTCGATTGTCTGAATGTTTGTGTTGATGACGTCGGGGGAAATCACCGAGCTGACAAGTGTACCTTGCGTCTTCCTACCAGTTATTGGCTGTATCCCACCTTAGCTATTGGCTGATATCCAAAATGATAGGTCTTTGCAAGCAGGCTTCTA
>JAHPZR010027025.1:0-20000 GCA_019787425.1 Platygyra sinensis
GCATTGTGAGAACTCCCAAACCTTCCACGTTTTTCTCTAATTAGGAAAAAAAGGTCCATTATAGTTTTTCTGTTTACTTACAAGGCTTAACAAAATTAACCCCCATGGTCGAAGAGCCCCAGCCCCAAAAGGAGAAAACAAAAACTCCAAAGCCCACCGAAATCCGGCAAAGAAATCCACCAAACAGCACTGGAAAAAGCCGCCATAATTTCCCGTCCAGTTCCTCGGAAATAAAAAAAGTTAACTTCTTAGTTGAATAATTTGTTTAAAGTTTACAAGTTTTGTTAATTATTCCAATGGTTTACAAAAACTGGATTTCGAAGAAACCTTTTGTGTGATGGTTTACCAGTAGTTCCAGGGGAATGGGCGTTGCTTGTCCCCGCCCGCAAAACCAAAATCACAAGATCTGCGAAGGAGTTAAAAAATGGGGTTTTGGACACTGAGAAGGGGGCTCCTATCAATAATTAGGGCACTCAACCGGGGGACCAAGAGGGGGCGATTTTTTTCCAGGGGAAACAAAAAAAAAACACTTGCCACTCTTGGGGAGGCTTCGGTAAATCCAAATTAAAAAATACACCATGAAAAAAATCAAAGGGGGGGGGGGACGAGAAAACTTTGGGCCTGTCTATGCAATTGAAATGATATAATGGGGGCGGCGGCACAAGGAAAATCATTCAAGCGGAAAAAAAACACCATCCGGGCATTTTTTAACCCCGAGGTTTTTTACGCCGCACACAAACGGGGTCCCTGCTTTTTTTCCCGTGGAGGGAATGGGCCAAAATGATTTCGTGCAACAACAAAAACAACATTTCCCCATACAAAACAAAAAACGGGATCTGCTCCATAAAATTTCGGGACGTAAAAAATAACTTTCCCCCACCCACGTGGAAAAAAAATCCGCCAAATAAAAAAACAGTAGCTGTAATGGCAGGGGTTGGGACCTCTGTTTAAAAAACCGTTAATTGTTCTGTAATTCGCCAAACTCTGGGACAAAGGGTGCAGGGTTTTTGCGGGAGCAAAAAAAAACTTTCAATTGAAACCAAAAAAAAACTTAATCTTCTTGGGGGCTTCTTTATTTAGCCAAGGGCGGCCGAGCAAGCAAAATAAAACAACTCCCTTTATCCCACGCCCACGTTTTGACATTAAAAATTTTTTTCCGATATCCTTCCTTTCACGGAATGTGACTTGGAACTGAGGCTGGGGTAGTAATAAAAGGGATGGGCTGCAGAACGGTCCAAAATTTCATACAAAACAGATTTGATGCTTCCCCAATCCAATTTCTTTTTTTAAATCCACTTATGGGTGCGTCGGTCCGGCTTTTTTTTTTTAAAATAGCAAGGGGGGGGGTGGGGAAACCGTTGCCCCCCGCATTTTCGACAAAAAAAAGCTTAAAACGGGGGGGCGTTTGAATTCGGAGGCACTTTTTCGTGGGGCATTTTGGTGGGGGGTGACCGCCTCAGGTCAAATAACAAAAAAACAATTGGTTTAGGAATTTTATGATTTGTGCCAAAGGGGGGGGACGTCAAATCAAAAACTAAGGGGGGGGCCCCACCGGAAGTGGGTAAAGATAAGATAAGAAATCAATTTGGAGGATAAATTTTCCTGTTATTGCAACAACCATTGGGATATATATATATATATATATATTAGTTAAGCCGAGTTAAGGAAAACGGAGTTTATAATAGATTTGCTATATAAATTATTTGCCGACTACCCGCCACCCCCCAGATTTTTTATTTTTTACCGGGTGCCGTGAACTCGGCGCGCGAAGCATATATCATGATGGAATATAAAGTGTACCGAATTACTTCCTGCACGGCTTTGCGATCGTTCCACAGCAGACATTTTATGATTGAATTATATACGTAAAGGATGCGGTTGAAACCACTCCTCAACATGCTCAATGATGAACTATTTTCAGTTCAAATCTCCTTGGCTTGCTAAAAGATTAACCCTTTGCCTGTTTTGTTTTTGATTGTGTGTGGCAGTTTTAAGACATATAAGATGCCTAGTTAACGTTTCTTCCTTAAGCGGAAGAACTAAGAACGGGAAGCACGGAACACTGAATATGGTTTTTAATAATGACATGGATTTGTGAGAGCATACCTTTATATTTTGCAATATTTATAAAGGGAAATTGTGCAATAATAGTGCTGTTTCAGCTGAAAGCTATAAAACAAAAGGATTTCGCAATTCTTTGATTCAGCACGTGAGCTGCGCTCATCGGTCATTGCTCTTGTCGATTCCACGTGGGTTTTTCTGTTGTTGTCGTTTTATATAGTTACATCGTGGAATAAAAGTGTGGAGCGAAGACAAGCTGAACAAGAAATTCGTAGTGGCTGAAAAAATGACATTATGTCTGTATAAAAGGGCGAGCTTTGCAGACGTTTTAAAATTTTACGGTATCAGGAAATACGAGAAATGATCAATCGCCGTATTTTAAATATATAGAGTTTATTATGTTCACAGTTTTGTTGGAGCATTTGAGAGCCTTCAAAAAAGCCCATTAAATGTGGGCTTTCTAAAAAGAACATTTTTATTGAAATTAAGAACCTCCGTAAGATAGGTTTGAGAGAGTTTGGATATTTAAGTTGTGTTTTTATATCAACAGATCACTCTATTATCATTAAAATTGCAGTTAACACAAATCTTAATCCAAGCAGTAGCCAACTGTTTATTGCAGAATATGTAAATTTGAATAAATGGGTTTACGCATGAAAAAAAATGTTTTGCACGGTTGCTTTAACATGCCTGGAGGGTGGGGGATTTGACCCTCTTTGAAGCTCTAACGGGTGGGGCATTTGACCGTCTAAACTGGCAACATAGCGGGGAATTTGACCAAAATTTTTCAAAAAAGTCAAATGCCCCGGGGTTTGCCCGGGGGGGCATGGGCGGTTTTGGAATTGACCGCTACATAACCTTCATTATTTGTGAGAAGTGTTCTTTCTAAAGAGCCGAAATTGAATGGATATCATTTTCGAAGTCAGTTGGTTAATTTGCTTTTAAAAGCGGATTCTAGTTTTAACAATTTAAGGAATTTAACTCATATTTTCCCAGCCAGATTGTTTTAATTTTTATTTAGTTTTATAGCTTTCAGCTGAAACAGCACTATTATTGCACAATTTCCCTTTATAAATATTGCAAAATATAAAGGTATGCTCTCACAAATCCATGTCATTATTAAAAACCATATTCAGTGTTCCGTGCTTCCCGTTCTTAGTTCTTCCGCTTAAGGAAGAAACGTTAACTAGGCATCTTATATGTCTTAAAACTGCCACACACAATCAAAAACAAAACAGGCAAAGGGTTAATCTTTTAGCAAGCCAAGGAGATTTGAACTGAAAATAGTTCATCATTGAGCATGTTGAGGAGTGGTTTCAACCGCATCCTTTACGTATATAATTCAATCATAAAATGTCTGCTGTGGAACGATCGCAAAGCCGTGCAGGAAGTAATTCGGTACACTTTATATTCCATCATGATATATGCTTCGCGCGCCGAGTTCACGGCACCCGGTAAAAAATAAAAAATCTGGGGGGTGGCGGGTAGTCGGCAAATAATTTATATAGCAAATCTATTATAAACTCCGTTTTCCTTAACTCGGCTTAACTAATATATATATATATATATATATCCCAATGGTTGTTGCAATAACAGGAAAATTTATCCTCCAAATTGATTTCTTATCTTATCTTTACCCACTTCCGGTGGGCCTTAGTTTGATTGACGTCTTGGCATCATATTCCTAACAATGTTTTGATATGACTGAGCGTCAAATGTCACGAAAAGTGCTCAGAAATTCACGCCCGTTAGCTTTTTGTCGAAAATGCGGGCACGGTCTGCTTTAAAGCCGGAACGCGCCATAAGTGGATTAAAAAGAATGGATGGAATAATCAAAATTTGATGGAATTTGACGTCTGCAGCCATCTTTTATTACTCCAGCCTCATTTCCAAGTCAATCTGAAGGAAGGATCGGAATTTATGGTCACGTGACAGGTTTTGCTCGGCGCTGGCTAAAAAGCCCAAGAAGATTAGTTGTTCAGATTGAAGTTTTGCTCCGCAAACTGCTGCCAGATTGGCGAATTACAAAACCATTAACGTTTACAGAGGTCTGCATTACAGCTACTGGTTTTATTGGCGATTTGCACGTGTGGAAATTTACGTCGAATTATGGAGCATCCGTTGTATGGAATGTTGTTTTGAACGAAATCATTTGCCATCTCCCTCACGGGAAGCAGGGACGTTTGTGCGTAAAACTCGGGTAAAAATGCCGGATGTGTTCGCTGAATGATTCTGTGCCGACGCCCATTATATCATTGCAACAGGCAGTTATCCGTCTTTGATTTTTCATGGTGTATTAATTGGAATTTACGAGCTCAGAGTGCAGTGTTTGTCCTGGAAATCGGCCTCTTGGTCGGTATGAGCCTAATATTGTAGGAGCCCTTCTCAGGGTCAAACCCATTTTTACTCCTTCGCAGATCTGTGATTTGGTTTGCGGGACAGCAACGCCATCCTGACTAGCTGACCATCACAAAAGGTCTTCGAATCATTTGTAACATTGGAATATAAACTTGTAATTACGAATTATCAACTAGAGTAATTTATTTCGAGAACTGCGGGAATTGCGGCTTCAGTTGCTGTTGGTGGATCTTGCACGATCGTGCTTGGAGTTTGTTTCTCCTTTGCTGGGCTCTTCGACATGGGTTAAATTTAGCTGTAGTACAGAAACATATGGCTTCTATTAGAGGAAACGTGGAGGTGAGTTATCACAATGCTTCTGTTTTTAAATAGAGGTTACGGGTTTTGTTGATCCAACTCGACAATCGCTATTCCTAAACATTGCATTTTTTCCGGCGGGGGTTTGTGAAAATTCCTCAGTGAATCGCTTTTCGCTGGCGTGTAAGCTTCCACTGAATGTCTAGCTGCTATCGTGTGATACTCTACACTACGCGTTGTAAATTTTCTAAACCAGAACAGCAGCTCGCACGTTGTTTTACACGATTCATAAATTAAATGAGTAACTTGTTTATATTTGCCTTGACTGTGTTCGATGTCACAAAATGCCACGCTTGTAAACGCTATTGTCGAGCATTTTCTCACGCGAAATGTCGACGCAAAAACCATTCGCATAAATGGAAGATTATTAGTAAACCGCCTTTAAGTAATCCTCTTTCGGCTGTGTGAAGTGTTAGCATAGGCAAGAAGGATTCTTGTACGAACATAGCGTATTTCGTTTACATTAGAAACTGAAGTCTTGTGTAAAATCGAATGTCTGGGTTGCGACCATGTCTGTGCTGTGGGAGCGCGTTCATCTGTAGGACTTGTAGTGTTGTTATTTCTGGACACAATAGGTTCTAACGAAGTTATTTACGCTGATGCTGTGTTTCCGTAGTGTTAGAATTGACCACTCCGTGTGTTGTTTTGTCCGTGTTCATGAAAGATAGCTATCTTGATTCATTCTTTATCTGGATGATTTTCCTCGCAATCGCCCGGTGTCTGAACAGTTCAGCCTTCGAAGCATGTGTTGTAGGAAGAATGAAGAAGAAATTGTAAGGGCAACATCCATTTTAACTTGGAGACCTTCGCAAACTTCGATGGCCTTTCTTTTATTTGATGCGAGATTTTTAAAGAAGTGCAAGATTACCCAAGTGGAAAAACTGTCATTTCCTTTCACTTGAAGGGCAATTGTATAGAAATTGCATTCTTTACCAGTTATTGATTTTTTTTTTTGCATTCTTAATCATGGGTTGGGAAAAGGTTTTATTGTAAATAAGTGAATTTTGACAAGTCTTTTCACATTATGGACGCAGAATGTAAATTAATCATGACGCTTGTTGATTATAACTAGCAAGATTATGAGTTTTTTATTAGGTGTAATTACTCCTTGATATTTATGTTACCCTTATTTCTTTGTGGTAAATCAAATTATTTTAATTTTTGTTACCTTTATTAACTTGCCGTTTAGTTTTCTAAAGAAAATATTACTCATTGCTCAACAATACCAGACTCTGTAGGAAACGACAGATCAATTCTATGACAAACCTTCAAAATGCTGTGATGAAAAATGCAGTTTTTATAATCTACATGTACCATTGATTCGCAGTTGCAAAAAGTAAAGTGGATGCAGTGACAATAGCAAGCATGAAATTTTTTATTTTCGAAATCAATATGCGTCCATGAGAGAATATTGTCAGTAAATGCATGGTTGTTACAAAGTTTTGAACAAAGTAGCTTAATTATTAGCAATGTATACTGGGACGCAAGAGAACAGTGGAATCCAAGCCTATTTAACTTTTGGAGCAGGCAGCTGATTTGTATTTTTTGTAAGAATCAGATGCACAGCTTAGCAGATCACGAAAAAATAGTGATTTTTGCTGGCTGCCTGCTACTTTTGACAATCAGGGTTATGTAAACTAATGTTTAAGTGTTATTTGAAGTGTTTAGTACACATATGTTTGTGGTAAACATTGTAACAGCTTATACTAAGAGAAAATGAATTCCAAATGTTTAATATCAGCCATTCCAGTGGTTGCAACGGACAACATCAGCTGTTTGAACAGATGAATATTTTATTGAATGGCTGGCAGAAGCTATTCAAAAAAATAAATATTTTTGGAAAGGGATAACCTCAGCCATTTCAATAGCCTCCTATTGATCATGTACAGATGATGTATGGCAAGGGGGCAGTTTTTTGCTGTTTGAACGGAAATCCGTTAATGTACATTATTTTTCGCATGAGTAGTCACAAATTTGCAGTAGATAAAGCTGTATCTTGCACATAATAACTTATATATCTATACTTGATGTTTCTAAATTGTCCGGTCATTTAATATACACTGTACTATGATTCTTTCACATTCAAAAGATAACATGCACTGATTAGTAATGCTAATGCATGAAAAGCCAGAAGCAAAATATTTCCTTCGTGAATGACTCTGGCTTTCCAGATTTTGGATAAATATTGTTTAACTGCCATGTATGAGCTGATTTTAGCAGAAACTGTGAAGAACCCTGAAATTGGTAAAATTATTTAGATGATAGTAACATGTAAAGAGGTTTGAAGTATGCAGATATGTATAGCGGCCATATGTCACTGTCTACTAACTTTACTGAAATTTTTTATTCTTTGGATGGATGATCGGAGCAGCACTACCAAACTACTCCAAAAAACATCTGAAAAAATTCAGCTAATCAAGGTATTTCTCTTGAATCTCTTTACAGTGGCCAATTCAAATTATCAACCCAGTTGATTAAACCAAAATATTTCTTAAAACTACTGGGATAAAAAGGCAATAAAAGGGCTTCATTAATCCAATAATGTAGATCTACAAATATAACTTTGACAAAGAATTCAGAAATGCAGGACAATCAATAAATAGTGGTACAATTTCAAATTCAGGAATGAGAAGGTGCAAATCAGATAACATTGATAGTGAGAGCAATTAAAACCCTGAAATCAGGCCAAAATTTATCTGAATTAATGTACAGAAAGTGCATGTGTGCACTCATGAATGGAACAAGTGAAAATAGCCCTCTTACATGTATGTAGAAACAGATGTAAAATACTTTAGGCATATGATGGATGCCAAATACATGGATGTGTCTACACTTAAACATTCAGTTCAGAATATGCATTAATTACCATTCTGAATCATACAAAATTTGAAATGATTTCAAATATGTTTGTAGATCTTCCTGATTTCTTATGTGAGTATACTGTAAATGTTAAACTCAAAGAACAGAGGTGGATAATTTGGCAAAAGCAACAACTTCTATATGTTCAATGTATTTCACACTTTAATATTATTATAACTTTGAGCTATATTTGTGCGTTTTTCAATTCATGACATGATTCATTATGTGGTCCTCATCTGTGCCATTGTCTTCTATTGAGTTCATTATAACAGTTTTACTTTTTGGCCTAGGGGTCATTGGCATTGTCTACTTATCATTCATGAATTCCATGAAATAGAATTTCTAATTCTCCCGCTGCAAGTGAGGATGTATGTTACGTCAGTGTGTATGTTAAATAACAAGCAGCATTGATTTGATCAGGTTTAAGTTCATAACTCAAATTTGAGGAATTATTTTGTGATTGATATTTAGAAAGGTGGTGTGATATCTGTATTTTTTGAAAGTATTATTGTATTGGAAATTTCAAAGTTATGGTCGGTATAGATAGGGGAAACATGGCAGAAAATCTCGCAAAATCTTTGTGGGGTTTCTGATTCAAATCAGGTCTAAAACATGGTTTGTTACAATAAACATTGTCCAAACTTAAAAATTTAGCCCCCTGTTCCACATACAAGAGTTAAAACCATTCTATTCTTATCTCTTAGCTTGCAGTTGAAGGAATAATTATGTTTTTTTTTTCAAGTAATTAAATTTAGTGTTTGATATTTTTCTCAGGAAAGTGAATTGTCTTGGCAACAAAAGAAAGATTTTGCGAAAAACCCAGGATATCTCCCACCTTCCAAGTTAATAAGTCTGCAACGTCAAAGTAATGGATTTGGATTCACTTTAAGGCATTTTGTTGTTTACCCTCCAGAGCTAATAAGGAAAACAAGTGAGGTTAGTATACTATAAACAGTAATGCCATTTTGTGACTGCTGGTCATTTTTTTTTCTTTTTTTTTTGTCATTGGATAGGACGTTCATTTTGGTACCATTATCTTGCAAACTCATGATGGTAAATAAAGAAAATATGTTGACAAAGGTTGGATGTCTTTGTTGTGTTTTTATTTTGACCTCTGGTTTCCATCTTTTCAAACCAGTTTAGTTTTCATCAAGGGGTAGGGGAAGTGGAGTCTGTGTTCATTAATTTATTAGACCAACAAAAGTTGGGAAATTTACAATGATGGCTTGCACAGGGGCTTGGCTTTTAGGAAAATATCTTGGGGCCAGCTGGCCCCTGAGTTTTCAGATTTAGTTGCTGGCAAAAGTGTTTCAGTGAAAAGCTTGAAAAGATAGTTGCCAGTGAAAAATATTGGTCACATTATAACAGTCGCAACATTGAGCTCTGTTGCATTGTCAGAGGTGGGTTACAAAGTCAAAGTTCGGGTATTTGAATTTAGATGAGTAGAAAAAAATATTGTAGTATGGCACTTAAGCATGATAAATGTGGGAGTGAGGGGTGGGGTTGATATGGGTGGGATGAGGTAGGGTAGGGTGGGACATGGTTCATTTAAAAATTTATATTTAGCATGTGTTCCTGATGGCTGTATATTACAATTCACCCAGAAACCTGAAATCTTGCAGTTACTCTGCTGAAAGAATATTCATTATATTTAGGGCATGTACACATGTATAGGATGGACTTAGGTGTCCTGTGGGGCATGGTAAGGAATGAGACATGTATAGGTAGACTGACTAAACATGTTAACTTTATAGTTCACTATCCTAAACCACAAGCTTTGAAAACAGGATGTAAATATTGTTGGGATTTCATTAACAGAGGAGTGGAGGTGAAGATGACTGACATCTACCAAAACTCAACTTTCCATCAGTCTTGACTTTCTGCTCTGAAGGTTGCATGCGAATGATGACCAAGATCCAAACCGCAAACCACAAGCAGATGCCTCCCTTTGTCATTGTGTGGTTAATGTTATATCCTTTTTTTTTTCCTAAAGCCTGGTCCAGGACCCGGTATAAATGGTCTTGACCATCATGTTGATGACATTGAAAGACAAAAGGCGGAGCCCATGGACACTGTGTTTGTGCGGCAAGTGGCACCCAGTGGACCAGCAGACAGGGCAGGGCTTTCGACAGGTAACACCTTAACATAAAGAATTGATTCTTTTTAGATGTTCGCACCCATTGGTACTGTACATCTTGAGTGTTGGTACACATAATTCATGTCCCAACATCATGTCAAGCATGAAGAAAAGCAAAGAGCAGGTTTCATTTCTGATGAGTGTTTGCTTTCTGTCTGTACTTTTGGAGTAAGCTGGTTCTGTCCAAAGTAGTTCTTCATCAGACGATTTGCCAGGATTGTAAAATTCACTGTCAGTGTGTTCATGTTCATCGCTCATTTTTTTGTCATTAATTGCACCAATTTTGTTTTTTTGGGGGGGGGCAGTGGTATACACTTTTACAATAGGGCAATATGCGTCATAGGATAATTGGTGTTTTCTGTATTATTTGTACATGTTCTTGATGATCATGAGGTACAGTATGGCTTGTCTGGTACAGGGTACATGTTACAAGCCTGTAATGCTGTATTCCTTGTGGCCTGTGCTGTGGATTATGGATTGCAGTAATAATTAGCATCAAGCACAGTGCATGGACAACTTGTTCCTCAGCTTTGTTTGATTACATTTTTAGGAGACCAGATTGTTTCTGTTAATGGCCAACCAGTAATGGGAAAGTCCTATTCACAAGTGATTGAACTTATTTTATCAAGGTAAGAAAAGCTAACAAAAATTAATGTCAAGTGTTACCAGACAAGTGTGCCCCACATTCAAAGTCATGCACCAATATAAATTTGCATATTGTAATGGTTATATTTCATGCTGATTCTGATCATTCAATAGTGTGTAACAGGCTAGTTTCGAATTGTGCAGAAACAAAAGAACAGAGTCGAGGTTCAGGGGAATAATTAGCATTTTGTATTTTTCATAACAAAGGAAAATGCAAATTATTCCCCTGAACCTCGACTCTGTTGTTTTGTTTCTGTACAATTCGAAACTAGCCTATTTAACCAAAGATATTCCCTCAAAAATTCATATGACTTATCATGCCCCAACATATTAAACAATTGGCTGCTCTCAAAGCAAAGAATTGCCAGCAAAGCACTCTTAATATAAAGGGATTAGCCAAAAAATACAGTTTGAAGGAATCATGAGGTTCAGGCGGAGAGAGTCTTGTTTTGCGAGACCAGATTTTTGTCTCGCAAGAGGGTGGTAACTGACATTTGAGTGGTTTTGTACATAGTATATTTGACAACTAATGGTATGAAAAATAATTTGGTCTCTTAGCCACGAACTGCTGGAGTTGGGTATTATTCCTAAAGAAGACTGTGTTCTTCAGATGGTGAGTGACTGGGAAATGTGAAGTAAATAATACTTGATAATAGGTTAGCTGACCAAGTAGTCAATAAGTTACATGTGTCTATATGATAAAACTCTCAAGTGATGTCGCTTGATAGAGCTCCACAGTTTCAGAGCTGCTGAAAATGATCTGGCTCTCAACAACTAGTAAACAGCTGAATACTATAGACAACCTTGTGGCTTGTGCCATTTGAAACGCATTGATGTGATAAGACAAATTATATATGCTAAGGTAAATTATCATGGCATCATGGCTGTATAGTTTGGGTGTCAGACTTGAGATCTGGGAGTTGCGAGTTTAAGTTCTGTCTTACTGCTAAGCTGGAGTTGTTTCTCAACAGGCTGTAGTTATCTCTCAGGTCTTGCTGGTATATCAATAGCCAACTGGTCTGTAAACCTGTTATATTAAATTGAAATATTTGTTTCTTTCGGTTTAAGTGGCAAGCTTGAAAAAATTGTAGGTATACAGTGTAGCTAAGTGCACTGAGCACTGCAATTTATTTTTTGCATTTCTAGTCATTCTTTGCCAAATTTGTTCTAACTTTTCTCTGAGATAACAAGCACAGAAATTCATGCTAGGACTTGTGTGCTGTATGATGCATACATGTACATGCACTATGCTTGTAACTAAAAATTAATATAACTACACTGTAAAAGTAGTTGAGCCACTATTAGAAAAAAGATGCTTTAAATCCCTCAGCCTGAGCCCTCCAGTTCAATGTAATGCAATTGCTGTGGTCTGCATTCTCAAAAAGAGAATTTTACAGTGAAGTGCCTCAGCACTTTTGTTGCACATCATAGTCTTATACTCAGGTTATGACATTTATATTTTGCTTATACCATTTGTGCACTATTGATAATCACCCATTGGAAAAGTTGAGTGTTTTAAAAAAGTCAGACACCTCTAAATTTGTGATTATCTATGTGAATTGATTTTACATTTCTCTCTGTTCTGTGTGTTTTAAACCCTGGGTTATAAAAAAGAACAACTGCATGTTGGCACTCAAGTTCATTCAGTGAATCTTGTTTTGTGTATGTTGCAGTTAATTTTTGGTTTCAGTTACTTTTATAATTTAACCAGTTAGTTTTTTCTAACTAGGTGATTTTATTTTTAACTGGTTAGTTTTTTTCTAACAAGGTGATTTTTCCACTTTTTTTTAGGGAGGGGGGGGGAGGGTTCTCAAAAAGAGTCCCTATCCCATTTTCTAACCCTATTTCTATCTCTAACCCCATTGACCCCCTAACCCTTTCCCTAGACCTAGCCCCCCCCAATTTTTTTTTATTTTGCACTCACCTGGATTTGAACTCCAAACCTCTGACTTTGAAGTCCATCTTCATCTCCACTATGTCACACAAGCAATCGTTGCAATTTTGCTCATATTTGTTGGTCTAGTAAGTTATTGGTCCCAGACTCACCCTTCCCCTCTGACACAAATTAACCTGGTTTGAAAATGTCAACCCAGTTTGAAACATATGAACCAGTTTAAAATAAAATCACCTAGTTAGAAAAAACTAACTGGTTAAATTATAAAATTAACTGAAACCAAAAATTAACTGCAACATGTATTTTTTTTAGGTAACTCCTGCACTTTCCATTCCTCCAAGCATTTCTGTTGGTACCCATGAAATTAGCCAGTCTCCTCCACCTGTCAAACCTAAACCAATGTTTAGACGACTGTCAAGCCATGACAGCCCAGCAAGGGTCATGTCAACAATGACAATAAACCCTGCAAACTCGTATCATTTGAAAATGTCGGACAAAGCTTCTCAGAGTTCGGCAGCCCATGGCAATGACACTTCTACTCCAGTTGTTACACTAAGGCGTGGCTCTGTGGACAGAACTGCTATGGAGAACAGGAGTTTTGTTATTACCTCTGAGAGTATGGACTGTAACAGCAATTTGAAGTCAAGAAGTTCTAGCACCCTGGAAAGTAGTGCTGTAAATTCACCCCGGATGGATGGCTCTTATTTTATGGCTGCAACTGATTCTACAGGAAGACCGCTTGCACTTCGATTTGAGAAAGGTTCAAAAGTGGGTAACACACTGACAGTGTTGGAAGATTCCAGAACAAAGACTCGTTCTCATTCTCTACCAGTGGTAGAAATGCAGGGATTTGACGAGCGAAACAGAGCCAGTAGCAATTTATCTGATGCAGACAGAGTTAATTCCATGAACTTAAATTATGGATATAAATCAAATGACAAGGGCCATGGGTCGGTTAGTACCCCACCGTTCATGCTATCAGCTCCTAGAACAGTAGCCTCTGATAGCCCCTCAACAACGTACATGAACACAAGCGCAGACATGGGATCTCGTCAACCTGTGGCAGCTGATCCAGGCTACAACAAGAAAGGACGAACATCACATGAGGAAACTACATCTTACCTTATAAGAACAATTGCCTCTCACATGAATAAAGATCGTCAGGGAGGTTTAAAGTCCTCCACTGTGGGGACAACACTACTTGAGAGCAAAGAAGGACAGCCTTATAGACAGATTGGTGGTAGTGAAAGATCAACAGCGCCAGATTCAAATGCTGAACTTTACAAAGACACAGATTCTCCACATCCAGCAAAAGTACCACGTCAAAGTGAGGACCAAGTGAAGCAAGCAGCCTATTCAAGCCAAGTGTCTGTATTCCCAAACAAACCAGTTTTTGATGAAATGCATTTCACACCCACAGTTGGAGCCAATGAGGTGGAGTCTTCTGCCGTAAACAAACAAGGCAGCCCAAAGCCACGACGCGTGTCATACCTGATGGCAACCTCTCGAGGGAGCTCATCCTTGTCAGACCAGAAAGTCTGGTCAACTGCTCCTCAAGGCAAAAAGCCTGGCAAATCATCCTTGTTTGAAGCACTTTCTACCATGCTTCCACCAGTTATGGTGCATGTTTCATCTGGGATGGAGCTCTGTGAAGATGTCAATGGAGAAGAGGGCATGGAGATACCAACCAATGAACAGGAGGAAGAGGTGTGTACAGCGCACTGATGACACCGACTGCAAGCTCAAATTTTTTTTTTACTTCTTAACCAAGAGTGAGGTCTTTGCAGGAAAATTTCAAACCGAGATCTTGCTGTATTGACTCGATCAATAGCAAGATCAACACTGCAAGGCCATGGTTTGAGTTTTTCCTGTGAAGATGGGACATTTCAATAGGAGAACAATGCCCTAGAATTAGCCAATCAGAACCTGTATAATATCGGCTACAAGCACGAGCCATATAATAATGCAGTTTATTGTATATCTCGGATAGTTAGGCATACTGTGTTTAGTCTATTCTGAGAATTATGTAACGTGTCTTCCTTTGCTGATAAATTTGTCAATTCTCTGCACCTGTTAATATTCCCAGGTATTCTCAGTCTCAGCTGATGAGAAGTCTGGTACTGATACTACATTGCAGCGCTCAAACCGACGTATCTCATATGTGATGGCGACGTCATCGCCATCATCACCCAGACATGAAGCATCACTGGAGGCTACAAAAGAGGAAGAGGTAAACAACAGTCCTAGGCTCCCCTTATAGCAGACCTTGCTTGTATGTTTTACATGTAGTAATCAGAGTTGATTGTCCCTGTGTTATAGACCTTTTTATTGTAATGGTGGTCATTTTGAATGCCATTGTTTCAAATAGCTCTTATGGGATGCTTAGGGGGTAAATATATACTAATTTGACCCCCCCCCCAACATCCCAGAATGGCTATTTCAATTGAAACAATGGAATTTAAAGTGGCCGCCTTCGCAAAATAAAGAACTACCACTACTTAGAGCAAATTCATATGCAAGGACATTCTTGCAGAAAGCAAGGGGCCTTCCCAAGCTAAACTAGTAAGGATATTAGAAAAAAGTGAAGCCTTAGAGCCAAGCCTGGCCCATCGCTGCCGGAGCTTATCCCGGTTTCTGTAGCATTAAGTGGCTAGAAGTATTTCTACTTCCCCTGGGCGTGATGCTAGTCCATCGAAGGTCACTCCCCCGTAATTTTGTTAGGTTTCCCCAACAATTCGCCGGTACCCATTTATACACCTGGGTAGAGAGAGGTACTGTGAGAGTAAAGTGTCTTGCCCAAGAACACAACACAATGTCCCTGGCTAGGGCTCGAACCCGGGCCGCTTGCTCCAGAGCCGGGCGCACTAACCATGAGGCCATCGCGCCTCCCACAAGGATATAAGAAACCCTTGACAAACTTTGCATGTACTAGCATTCCCTGATTTCTATATATTTGTGCTCTAAAAATGTTTGTGCTTGCAAATTCATTTTATAGCCAGTAGAAAAGAATACCTACATGTATATGTGTGAGTGTTAGCACTGTTTTGGTGCACTTGTTCTTAATACCTGTAGTATCATTCTAGTCCACTGTAAGGAGAAGTTTTTTTCTTCTGGAGTATTCAGTGTTAAAGTGGTACTATGATGAAAATCGCATCTTTCCTATCTAAGCCATATCTCTTCTTTCCAGAGATATTCAAGTTTTTAAGATATGCAAATTAGCCAAGTGGTGATGTCATACTCAACCAAATTTTGTTCACTTTTGATGAAAAAAGATATCTCAGCCAATTTGTATCAGAAATGTTTGATTCTCTGCAGTAAAGTTCTACTACATGTTCTCCGCAATACAAGCTTAACAGTTCTGTTACCATGGCAACATACCAGGTTCCAGGCCTCTCCCACATTTAAGGGTTTTCTGGCTATCTTGACATTCCATTTTGATATTTGCTAATAGCACCTCATATCCATGATCCAGCAAGCAAATAAATATGTTAGCTCGAGTTTGTGGCCTTGTTTAACATTTTTCAAGCTGGAAATCACTAACATATTGAAATCAAGTGGGTGTGGACTGGAAAAGAGTGAGTTGCCATGGGAATGGCATTTTTTATAGCCATAGGTATGTTTCCCGTAGAACTATTAGCCTACCAAGTGTCAATGTCTGCGCTGCAAAATGGCCAAAATAGCTCTATTTATATACTCGATATACTATTGGGTTGAGTGTATGACGTCATCAGTCATCTCATTTGCATATTTTACCCATTTTTCAAATTTAAATAGCTCCGGAACTAGTGCAGGTATTTGCAAACGGTAAATGGCGTTTTATTCTTTCATGGAATTCTATGTGATACACTGAAAAAATTCGAGGGGTAAAAATTTGATCATAGTACCATTTGATTGATCTATGTTGTTGATAAAACTGGTCACCAAGATACATGTGTCCTCAAATGTAATCACTGTTGCCTTGTGTTGTGATTTGCAACCTTCACATAGAACTTTATTTTGCAGACATTAAAGTTTTTCTTACAGTGTATGTTGTTGTCATTCCAGGAACATAAAGAGAGGAGCGAACAAATTCCTGGCATGTCAGAAGTAAGTGCTTTCTTGGTCAAAATTCTGTACCTTAGCGCAAGTGACAAGAAATTTAACTGGAAGAAGTGTTCTATTACTAATTATATACTTGCATATGACATTGCCAGAAATATCATATTGTATAATATAGCTAGGACCCTTACACATTCTCTGGCTGGTTGAAGACCCATGTTTCATCACAGGGCATCTGACAGCATCCTTGGAGCATTTTTCCGCATTAAACTAGAAAATTGCTACATATAAGTGAGAAGGCAACTGCTTACCATCCTCGAAAGCAAAAACAGCGAAGAGATTGATCATTTTGAAGAAGTTATTCAGCCAAAACAGCGATGAAAATGAGCCTTTTCGTTCATAAATGATATTAAACCTCCAGGCGTTCCATGCATCTTCTAGTGACGGGACTGGGTTCTAGTTTTGGGATCTCCGGTATCCAGTTTTCCTTGTCTGATTTAATGCCTAGTTACTAAGCTTCCGACAAACTCAACAATGTAAACTATGGAAAACTGCAAAGAAATACCTGTCCATGAATGGCAGCAAAAGGTCAAACGTGAAATAAAGGACTGAAATTCTCGGTAAGACGTTTATGTGTATTTTATAGGTTGGAAAAAGCTAAGGAAACAACTGCATTAATTTTACAAATTTCTGCATAATCTGGCATCTTTTCCACACGATTGTCACTTTCTTCTGCATAATATTGCCTTAAATGTCGTCATAATTTTCCATATTTTTCTGCACCCCATCAGATGGCCTGTCATCAGAGTGTAAAACATAGAAAAGTATGTTAGTAGTGCTTCTGCTGAAGACAGTAAAATTTAGAAGTGCACTCTTAGGCTGTCAAGTGTTAAGTGCTCTTCCATCAAGTGAAATTATCCTGCTGCCTGCCCTTAGCTACATCCCAGGCAATGGTATTACTGGTTCATATGTTTGCATCTTCAAAACTGGATTACTGTAATGCCCTATTGTATGGCCTACCAGCCTACACTATAAAAAAGTTACAACACGTCCAGAATGCTGCGGAAGTTACATTTACAAGAAGGCATGATCATATTACACCTGTTCTTTGGCTTCCCATTAATCAACGCATTATTTTTAAGATTTTGCTTATAACCTACAAAGCTCTTAACATTTTGGCACCATTGTACATTTGTGATTTGCTTACATCTCACACTCCATCGCGTCAACTACATACATCATCCAAGCACCTTCTTGTTTCTCCATCTTATAACCTGAAAACATACATGTACGGCAACATATGAAAACACGTGGATCTTTCTCCGTAGTGGCACCGACATTATGGAACACCCTGCCATGTAAAATAAGAAACACTCCCTCTGTGTCTGTTTTTAAAAAATGGATTAAACACTTTTCTTTTGAAAAGACCTTTTTGTCATTAATTCTACGATGTTCTAAGTTTTAAGTCATTTAAAGATTTTTCTCGTTTCTGTAAAGTGCCTTTGAACATTAGGATACTGGCACGGTAGAAATCTTTTATTATTATTATTATTATTATTATTATTATTATTATTATTGTTATTGTTATTGTTATTGTTATTGTTATTATTATTATTATTATTATTATTATTATTATTATTATTATTATTTTCATTTGTACAAAGTCATGAGTGTGAGTTAAGATTGTTGTTGTTGCTGTAGTGTAAGTGCTTTGTTTGTATTTGTTCCAGGTGTGCAAAGAAGGTCTTCTTTGGAGAAAAGTGGCTGTAATGGATGGGGGGAAGGTACAGGCAGTATAATAATAACTAGGTCACGAGTAATCTTTAGATCTTTGAGACAGATCCAGAGGGTTTCCTTCATTTATCAGTTCTTTTATTTACATCACCAGTATGCTTAGAAGTTTGTGTTGAGATTTTGACCTAAATTAGATGCTAATAACTGCCTTGGCCGAAATGATAAAAATCTGCCAATAACAGTTACTTTAAAATGTTATTGTTCCCCACGCACTTTGCATGTGATTGTTGTTTTGCAAACTTTCGTGGCATCAAGAATAGAAAGACAAGTCTGATTACCCAGCACAAGTAAATTTTGCTCTTTAGAAAGTGAAAAATAAATAAATAGAATTTCAAAGGCCAGGTGAGCAAGTGACATTAGCCTCAGTAGTCTCATGAGTCTGATGTCAGCATGATAGATGATAATTTCCAGTCTGAACTGTTTCAATATCTAAGACTGCAAGATGGGTGAACAGATGAATTTAAAGCCTGGTTTAATTTAAAATTCAAGCATTCTTTGTTTATGTTTGCCCACTGATCACATATTGGCAAGTGATATTTAAGTTGGATCATGTGAAAACTAAAAATCACTGAACCACTGAGCATGTGGATTTATTTATTTTTTCCCTGGCATGTCTTTGTTTTTTCTTTCTAACAATAGTTTTTGCACATGTAACTCAGTGTTGTGAAATAACAATGACATTTTAATTACATGCATTGTTTTTTAGCGTTCCAGTGCACGGTCTTGGAAGCCTGTGTTTGCTGTTCTGCGTGGCCATGTTCTTTACTTACATAAAGACAAAGGAATGGCCCATCAAGTGAGTGCTAATAGAAAAGAAATTTACTACTTTCTGAGAAGGATTTCATTAATGGCCGGACACTGGACATATTGACCAGCTGTAACGACAATTTTGCCCAGCTGTTTGTCTATATAGTGGAAAGGTTTTGTTACAAAGAACTGTCCAGTTCTTATAGCTTTGCCCTTCTGCTGAAAATGAAACCCTTTGTTTCCAACTGCACTAGACAGGGTCATACTCAAATAACCACTCTGTCTAATTTTGACATTTACTTTAAAACCCTTTACAACTGTGGAACATTTGTGTGATTGCCTATGTTAGGAGTCAGTCAACATGGGTTGCAGAACAAGTGTTCATGCCTTTGGATTACATGAAAAGTTTTGTTATCTGCACTGATTGATTCAGATGGACTGATGATGTGATAAATATTGTTTGTTTCCAGGAGGATAGCTCTGATGAACAGCCAATCAGCATCAAGTCTAGCATTGTTGACATCGCTCATGACTACACTAAAAGGAAGAATGTGTTCAGAATGACCACATTTAATGGATCAGAGTTCTTGTTCCAGGTAAAGTTTTGAATGAACTAATTACAGGTTAACGCACGCAGCAAGTGAATTATCGGGATTTACCAGCACAAGTTCACTAACAATTTGAACGAGAAATTTCAATGCAGCACAAGGTCGCCAGATGTGGTATTGAAAATTTCGAGTTTATTGTCAGTGAACAAGAGCAGGTAATTCCCGATAATTTACGAGCAATGAGGGTGTTAACATTTTTATTATTCAAATTGAATACACTGCAAACAAAAATCATCAAACTTTGATTCAGCTGAAGCCATGGTGTAATGAATTTACACCATGGCTATTACACCACGATACTGACGTCAAGGAGGTTGTTTCGCACAGCCCAGTGTCACATGGTACAAATCAACCAATCAGAAAAGCAGAATTCGTACAGTGTATGAAAGTTGAATAATAAAATACATTATACTGCGGGCGAGAAAGAATCTTTGTGAAGGGAAGGCTGCCCTAATTGTCTATCCAAACTAATGATGAAATAAATGTATGGTTATCAGTTTGC
>JAHPZR010027026.1:5000-10000 GCA_019787425.1 Platygyra sinensis
TTTTATTGAAAAATGGTACCCCTTTCACATACCTACTTTTGGTAGTCTTGTTCTCATTTTCATGTAGTACTTAATAAATAAGCTCATACAGCCATAAGGAACGTCTATTCGAAATATTATAATTAAAGGCCCTTTTAAATGCCTAAATGACCGATTTCCCTACCCTTTTATACACCTCAACTTGTGAAATCCCTACCACTTTAATATACCTGAAGCCTGAAAAGGTACCCCTTTCAGGCAGAGCCTCCTTGTATAGGCCATTATAGGGAGTACCCCCCCCAGGATCACAAGGGAGTTTTCTATTTAGAATGAAACTCTGGCTTGGAATTGCTATTCAGGAAGAATGTGTTTTATTAGAAATTTACACAAAACTCTGCCACTTTGGGTGAATATCAAAGTTTGTCATAGCTCTGAAAGCCAACAGACAATGAACTGGACAGGTGCAAGATATGCATGACAGTAGGAGGAACATGAATTTCCATTCAAAACGTCCAACCACTAAAACCAGGAATACCTTTGGAATGTTTGTCGTGAAATTGGTCTGTTGTGGCATACCAATTAACCTTCAAATTAAAAGCACATCTTTTCTCCCTACAGATCTCATACATTATCTACAATCTTAGCTGTTAGAATTTTGGAAGTGTTCATTGTATACCAATCAACTTTTCCTTAAGTGATCACTTTGTTTAGTGTGATTTTCTATCTAATTGACTTCTTTTAATTGTTAGTAACTATAGTGTTTTGGTTTGCAGGACATTCTGTTGGAGTACCTTTGGAGCTGTGCCCAGCATCCAAGCACAACAAGGTGGGTCGTATCCTAATTGGAGGAAAGCCATTATTCTACAAGCCTTTATTCCAAGCTCAGGTCATTTCGATTAAACATCTCCTTAATGAGAACAACACGTTACTCAGGCACATTGACTCCACCCAGGTGCACACTGTGACAAGGTTTCTGGCCATTTATTGGGGTCTTTCTGCAGGTATGGGAAAGCTTTGTATTTTTGGTAACTTGGGATTAGTCTTTATTTGGAGTTGTTTTGTTTCTGTCTTTTGTTTCTTTTGTTTTACGTAAGCTTACGTAACCTGTGCTCCGGTACTCACAGAAGGAACCATTTATTGGGACAGCCCCAGAAAATACTGGGCAGCAACCTAACGAATGACATCTTATACCAGAAGCATGAAAAACTGTCTTGTTATTTGATCTATAACAGACATTTCGGTTTTGTATTGGCTTGAAGAACTCACCTGAAGACACCAACAGTCTCAAGTCCTTTTCTCTCTACAACATCACAACAATGTTCCACGATTAAAGGCACAAACTGCAAAGAGTAGCACACATGGCTTAGTAAATAGCAAGGTTGATAACTGCCAACAGTATTCAACACCTTCCGGCAGGTATACTTTGAAACCTCCTTACAACAATCAGCCATTTTGCGTCATATGAGCTGTGGTAAAAATGTCAAAATGTGCACATACTGTAACACTTAAACTTACTTAATTACAAATCTCTGTTTTAGTTTTTAGTTACAAAAAAAATAATAAATACATAAATAAAAAAATAAATAAATAAAAAAACATTACTTTTTACAATACATACTACTTTACGATGACTACATTACTTTAACAATGCTGACAACGTTGCAATGACTATATTAATTCTAAAAAATACAACAAACAACAGAAAAACAAACTAAAGCAAATACGTCTATTTTAGTAAGATGACGCAGAATTTATTGGAACAGAAGTGAATCAATGGATTACAACAGATTGCCGTATATAGATAAAAATTGATGTGATTTGTCTGCGGCTGTATGACTTTGTTTTAAAATCTCTAGGTGGTTTTGGAGGCGGAGAAGAAAGCTGTCAAAAGAAAGCTTGCCGTCGCATGAACTGGTAGCGAAAATGTGATATTTAGCGAGGAGGAGAGTGACATTTAGTGCCTGCTTGTTTTTGATATTGTTATGATACCCATAGAGAACGACGCATTCGGTCAACGTGATAGCTTGTTTAAATTTTAGGAGCCACCAGCTGGTGAATTCTTTCCAAAAAACGGTAGATTCAGTACAGTGGAACAGCAAGTGGTTAATTGTTTGCTTTTCAGTTTTGCATAATGTGCAAGTGTCGCTTTCAATAATTCCAGCTCGAAAAAGGCTTGAATTAGTTGGTAAAATATGGTGAGTGATGTTGTACTGAAAGGCAATTAGTTTAGAGTCTTTGGTTATCAAGAAAGGAAATGTATACACTTTGTGAATATTTTCTTTGGTGAAACCATAATTTAATATTCTGTTCTCTGATGTAGGTGGACTTATTGCTTTGTTCAGAAGAAAAGAGTAGGCGGTTCGTGTTGATGGGGGGCCTTGGAGTGGAACAAGGGTTGAATTTACCGTTTGGGAAAAGTTGTTTTGATTTCTTAATATCTTTTTCCATTCTGTTGGAATGGATGTGATGAGGCCATAGTAAAGTGTGAAAGGAATATTAATGTTCACTTTCTGTTTGAGTTCGTCAAAAGAGAGAAACGTGTTGTTCTCATTAAGGAGATGTTTAATCGAAATGACCTGAGCTTGGAATAAAGGCTTGTAGAATAATGGCTTTCCTCCAATTAGGATACGACCCACCTTGTTGTGCTTGGATGCTGGGCACAGCTCCAAAGGTACTCCAACAGAATGTCCTGCAAACCAAAACACTATAGTTACTAACAATTAAAAGAAGTCAATTAGATAGAAAATCACACTAAACAAAGTGATCACTTAAGGAAAAGTTGATTGGTATACAATGAACACTTCCAAAATTCTAACAGCTAAGATTGTAGATAATGTATGAGATCTGTAGGGAGAAAAGATGTGCTTTTAATTTGAAGGTTAATTGGTATGCCACAACAGACCAATTTCACGACAAACATTCCAAAGGTATTCCTGGTTTTAGTGGTTGGACGTTTTGAATGGAAATTCATGTTCCTCCTACTGTCATGCATATCTTGCACCTGTCCAGTTCATTGTCTGTTGGCTTTCAGAGCTATGACAAACTTTGATATTCACCCAAAGTGGCAGAGTTTTGTGTAAATTTCTAATAAAACACATTCTTCCTGAATAGCAATTCCAAGCCAGAGTTTCATTCTAAATAGAAAACTCCCTTGTGATCCTGGGGGGGGTACTCCCTATAATGGCCTATACAAGGAGGCTCTGCCTGAAAGGGGTACCTTTTTCAGGCTTCAGGTATATTAAAGTGGTAGGGATTTCACAAGTTGAGGTGTATAAAAGGGTAGGGAAATCGGTCATTTAGGCATTTAAAAGGGCCTTTAATTATAATATTTCGAATAGACGTTCCTTATGGCTGTATGAGCTTATTTATTAAGTACTACATGAAAATGAGAACAAGACTACCAAAAGTAGGTATGTGAAAGGGGTACCATTTTTCAATAAAAGGTATATACAGCTGTAAAAGGGGTACCTTTTCTGCCACAAATATGAAAGGGTAAGGGGTTGAACATCGGGGCAGAGCCTCCCCATGCTAAACTTCCTTAAGTAGCCCCCAGGTTGTGATAGAGCGGGGAGAACATCATCATCTAAGGATTGATCTATCCAATGATCAACTGTAAACTTTTGGCATATCAACTTATGAGTTACTGGTACTTATGAGTTACTGGTACTTATGAGTGACTGGTACTTATGAGTGACTGGTACTTATGAGTGACTGGTACTTATGAGTTACTGGTACTTATGAGTTACTGGTACTTATGAGTTACTGGTACTTATGAGTTACTGGTACTTATGAGTTACTGGTACTTATGAGTGACTGGTACTTATGAGTTACTGGTACTTATGAGTTACTGGTACTTATGAGTTACTGGTACTTATGAGCTACTGGTACTTATGAGTTACTGGTACTTATGAGTTACTGGTACTTATGAGTTACTGGTACTTATGAGCTACTGGTACTTATGAGTTACTGGTACTTGGACAAGTTTACCTGAAGGATAGCTATTAGGGTGTTGAGGTTTCTTCCTCTTTTTTGATGCTTTATTGCCATGTGTCTTGCCACTCTCGCCTAAAAAAATTATCAACAATGAAATACACATTTCTAAATAAAAAGAGAGATGAAATATTCCTTGCTCCACAAATACCTTTCTAATACCCCCAAAAAAGAGAAAAATTGCATACTGCAGTAGGTTTATCAGAGGTTCTATGTCTGAGAACAAATCTCACATATTCTAAGAACAAGAACTAAAATTAAAAATCTGTTCAGTTCCAGAAGATATCCATACCCATTGGACATTCCAATGGTGGATGCCACAAAAGCCAAGTATTTTAAAGGAATGTACATGCACAAAGTTAAAATGGAATTTCTGGAGGAGTTTGGGACTCAAACCACAGAAAAAAAAATTCCGTGTGGAGGACATGGACGTTGTCTGAAAAGCCTAGCATACAACATATTACAATACCAGCACAAAATCTTGAGCGCTCATTGACTAATTTTTCTCGTCAATAAGCTGAATTTATAATTCATGCCATGGGGCAACGAGTGAAATTGGACAATTTGACAGTTGTTATTGCAAAAAACGAACGGACGTCAGTTTTTCATGCGTCTGTCCTGTAAAAGACAGTGAATTTTGTCATAAAATTGTCAAAGTAGTATGCCAATCCACTCAGCTATTGCCTCATGGATCCACAGCTACTTTGACAACATTATGACAAAATTCATGATCAATAACAGGACAAACGCATGAAAAACTGATGTCAATTTGTTCATTTGACCACAAAAGCCCTAACACTTCATCATGGTGTTCTCCAGGTCTCCACTTAGAGGAGGTGTGACTAGAGAGAGCTGCAAACTAAAGTGGCTGTTTACCTTTTTGCCCAGCAGTGATGTTCTTAAAAGACAAGCTTTTCTTGATGTTTGATATTCCAGGAATACAGTTATCTTGGTGTTGACTGGAGGTGATAACTTGTGACTGGGTGAAGCAGTATTTGATCTATATGAAATAACAAGCAATGAAAGTGAAG
>JAHPZR010027027.1:0-15659 GCA_019787425.1 Platygyra sinensis
CAATATAATATTGGGTTGAGTGTATGACGTCATCAGTCATCTCATTTGCATTTTAAACCCATTTTTCAAACTTAAATATCTCCGGAACTAATGCAGATATTTACAAACGGTAAACGGCGTTTTTATTCTTACATGGAATACTATGTGATTTACTCAAAAAAACAAGGGCTAAAAATTGGATCATAGTACCACTTTAATGGTTAGCTTCTTTATAGCGTTCGGGTTTCCGATATGGTACCACGCTTTAAAACTCACGGTTACTCACACTGTCCGACCGCGTCTTTGTTATCTTTTTAATCTTTACGCAAACGTTCAGCTCGTCAAACGTGATATAGTTACCGCCGTCATCTACTGTTACATAACAACCGACTTTAATTACGCGAAACGTGACTCTTGCCTTTCAGCATATGAAGGTGTTATGTTACAAAGGGTTTCTACTTTACTTTACTTTTAAGTACATATGTACATACAAACATATAAATAAATAGCTGCTTGAAGACCTAGCAACAGGAATGAACTTCCCTGGTGATAAAGGCCACCAGAAACAATATATGGTAACTAAGTACATGAATAAAATATCCATAATGACAGGCAGTATTATAAAACGAATATAGTAAAATATTATGTGTTACAAAAATAATGCTGACTGAAATTAAATAACAATTACATTAAATCTCTGCTATCAGTAGCAAAACAGTAGAGTCTTAGGTCTTTTTTGAACATTGATTTGTGATTCCCTCTTCCTAATAGATATAGGTAAATTTTTCCAAAGACGAGCAACTCCAGGAAAAAAAGACGACCTAAATAATTCTCTTCTTGCATAGTTAGTTTTAAAAGTTAGTTCAGTGTTCCTCAAAATATCGGGTTCATGCTCAGAATTATAAAACTGCAGATAATTAGAGATATCGAGTCCATAATAACTGTGCAGGCATTTGAATGAAAAAAAAATGAAGAGTAAATAGATTCGTCTAGAAGATAGCTACATTAGACCAGTCTTGTTCAAACGTTCTTTGTAAGAAATCCTATTCCCAACCATGAGCTTAGTCGCCCGACGTTGTACAGCCTCTGCCATATCGCTTAAATAAGCTTGATGAGTAGACCACACTTGAGAGGTCTAACGAGGTGAACATACAGCTTTTTAATAACATCAGCAATGACACGCAACAAACGTCAATAGACATTTTAGGCTAAATTTTAGTAAATTTTCAGTGTAATAAAAGTAACTGACCTCAATGCCTTGTTGTCTTGTTTATAGTCATCTTGCATTTCAGCGCGGTTTGAAACATTTTAAGCGATGTATCGTTTTCTGAGTTTCCTCTCGTAAGAAGAGTAAAAGCTACATACTCGGTTTTAAAGTCACTCCTTCTTGAAGCGAAAAAAAGATGCCAGCCGCCCCAATTCCTCCACAGAACCATAGTACAGGGTTAAGCGCTCCGTTCCAGTAAAATTCCAAGCCAAATTCATCTCCGCAGCGCACACTACAAAGCTCTGGATTTTCAGTATATTGACGGGTCAACAGATCATAAGTTGCGTGATCGATCCCACAGCGAAAATGAACAGTACAAGTTGCGTGATTCAATGATAATATTCTTTGCATAGCGTGTTGTAATGGGAGAGGTTGTTTACGTCTTAGGAAAAAAATACCTTGACCTTTCAAACGAATATAAATTTACAAGCGCTAAGGCCAAGTTTTAACTTTTTTTCCTCAAAAAATTCCACCAAGCTTCTGGCGAAGTAAACACGATCTTACATTTATCACCGTCATCTTATTCCATGGCCAGCCGTAATACCTTCATAGTGCATTGAATATTCCCTTCGAAAGTGAACAGAAACAAAAATTCCAAATTACAAAATCTTCTGTTTCGCACGCAAAACGAAAAAACAGCTTAACTCTGGATAATTTCAGCCTTAGTAGCCAGCAACTGGCCCTAAGTTACATTCTTTATCCTTGCAAATGTCCTCGTTATTTGAACAGTACAAGTTGCGTGATTCAATGATAATATTCTTTGCATAGCGTGTTGTAATGAGAGAGGTTTGTTTACTTCTAAGGAAAAAATATCTTGACCTTTCAAAGGAATATAAATTTACAAATGTTAAAAGGATTTTTTACGAGCACTGGTTTTATTTTTTCCCGAGAAAACTCCACCATTGCTTCTGGCGAGGTAAACACGATCTTACTTATCACCGTAAGGGCATTCAAGTAAACAAGATCTGATTTATCACCGTCAGTGCATTCTATCGCTGACGCCAGACGTAATACCTTCTTTAGCGCATTGAATATTCTCTTCCAAAGTGAACATGCAAGCAAAGCGAAAATACAGCTTAACTCTAGATGATTTCAGCCTTGGTAGACAGCAACTGGTCCCAAATTACATTCTTTATCCTTGCGTATGTTCTGACGTCAATATCCGAGGGATTTTGGCCCAATTTTGACCAAATAAACATTTTTCCCTTCGGCGGCTCTTTTCTTCATGCATAGTTAATTCGCTAACTTGACAAAACTATCCTGAGGGGGGATATGACGAAAAGAGCTGAGAAATGACCTGTAATTGGCTAAGGATGACATCATCCGGTGACGAAATTTGGCCGAGCGAGTGGGAGTTCGGGTCTGCTCACCGACAAAACTACAAAAAAAAAAACCAAGAATTTTTAAAAAAATTAAAACCGTGCTTTTTAACTCTTTTTCGCTCACAAAAATATTACGTAATATTTAGCAACAACGTTTTGCGAGAAAACATTACCCGGAAACAATTTAAAAGATGGTTAGGACTTGTTCCCATATCTCAAACCACCCTTGGATACCTTGTGATGCGTACACAAAGTAAATACTGACTATAGGCCTAAGCACTGAAAATACTGAATACGGTTAGGGTTAATGCAGGGGGTTAATGGTTAGCTTCTTTATAGCGTTCGGGTTTCCGTTTAGGTACTTAAATTAAACCTCCCGTTTGTAGTGTTTTATCGGTAGTCTAGTGGTTAGAGTGGAAGACTGCTGAGCTAGCGTCCCGGGTTCAAATCCACCTCCTTCACGAAACTTAGAAATTTCATGCGAGTCTACGTGAATAGGCAGAGGGCAGTTTGAGATATGGAAACATTCTTTGCCTGAAGAGAATTCTGTTTATGTCTGAGGAAAAAATACCTTGACCTTTCAAACGACTATCAATTTACACAAGTTAAAAGGGTTTATGACGAGCGCTTTAAAACATGATAAAAGGCTAAGTTTTAACTTTTTTCCCCAGAAAATTCCATCATAGCTTCTGGCGAAGTAAACACGATCTTACATTTATCACCGTCAGCGTGATCCATGGCCAGAAGTAATACCTTTATAGCGCATTGAATATTCCCTTCGAAAGTAAACAGAAACAAAAATTCCAGATTACGAAATCTTCTGTTTCGCACGCAAAACGAAAATACAGCTTAACTCTGGATAATTTCAGCCTTAGTAGCCAGCAGCTGGTACCAAATTAGATGCTTTATCCTTGCAAATGTCCTGCGCCCATCGCCGAAGGATTTTGGCCCAAGATTGACCAAATAAACATTTTTCCCGTCGGCGGCCATTCTTTTGTCTAAACAGTTAATTCGCTAACTTGACAAAACCCTCCTGAGGGGGGATATGACGAAAAGAACTGAGAAATGGCCTGTAATTGGCTGATAATGACATCATCCGCGGAGGTTTTGGATATAGTCACCGACATGACTAAAAAAAAAAAAAAAAAAAAAAAAAAAAAAACCGAAGGCAGAGCAAGAAACCGCCCAGCCTCCGGCTGCGCGGTTTAAAAAAAAAAAATAATAAACCGAAGGCAAAGCAAGAAACCGCCCAGCCTTCGGCTGCGCGGTTTAATAATTCCGCTTTATTTTCTCCTGTCGACTTGCTCCGAGAAGTGGAGTGAGGTAAACAATTTCCATACCAGTTTACGAAAATGACGTTGTCTCAACGTGCAAACACTTCTTTCACATTCGTAAGACTAGAACGGTGCAGGCAAATTTAAGGCAGCGTTCACACTAGTACCGAGAATATTTAAAAACGCAGCTTTATTTCTACGGTTAGGTCTACCTTCCACACAAATCCGTCACAAATCAATCACAAGGAGCACTTCGTAAACGCTCTTCGAACCACAGGAATTTGAAAACGCCGGCTTTTCGTTTTCGTGTGAACGGAAAACATTTTGAAAACGGAGCTTAACGAAAACAATGTAAACTGATTATCATTTGATTTGATTTCCCAGCCCGAGCTTTCCTCAAACACAAATGCAAAATAACCAGTGATTTGCTTTTAAATTCCTCCTGCGTAGCGCGGACCCGGCCTAATTAAGTACAATGATGCAGAGGACAGTATCACGACATTTGCCGCAATTCGTTGGAGTGCGAGCCTCAGTATGAGTGAAGTTGCCTACCTAATGAAATTCGGTGACGGCATGTCGATTCATCGTAGAACTGAAGCATTTGGAGGATGCATGTGACGATTGACATCGATGATGAAAGTGAATTGCAATACAAACAAAATGAAAGCGACAACAACAGCAACAACTGGGCATTTTCCAAAGTTACCAGATTCCTTTGAGACTGTGCTATCAATAAAAACTGCAACAACATTACACTGGGAGATTTTTAAAAAGAAAATCTCAGTGTAATGCCCACGAAGTTTTTATCGCAATAGGATCGTTTCACGTTACTAGGTTAGTGAATTATTATCTTAAGTTTGCTTTTCATCTTTACAATTACTAGGGATTACTTATTTATTTTGAAGCTACAAATTCCCTTGCGTATATCTCAGAGATAAGTAAAGGTCTCAAATTCTGGACACACACAGCAACATCATCAGTCTCATTCACCTGTCCGTAATAAAGATACCGCAGTCCTCTATGTGCAGACTCAGCAGGCTTGACCCAGCAGCCTTCAGAAGAAACTCCAGTCCTTTCTCTAGATAACAACTGTAACAAACAATCACACTTCGTGAAAGATTAATCAACATTGATTACTCTTAATGATAAATATTTATCTATTTATTAATTTTTTTGGGGGAAGTCAGCCACTACCTCTCGGAACTACTTATTACAATAATTGCTTAAACAATAGCTAAGAGGTCATAACAATTCCATTAACCCAAGAAAATAGTAGAGGCGATGTTTGTAACACTGTTACAAACATCATCGTCATTGTTATTTGTCCGAGACAAATTAAAAGTTAGGTTGCAGAAAGGCAGCTACTTCTTTTTTTCTTGGCGTCTCGTTTGACTAAAGTTCTTGACATTGTTGTCCAATGATGTTGGAGCTCGTGCCATCCCACTTTTTACTGACAGAAATCCAAAAGTAATTTGTGCTATGAAGAGAGGCCTTGTATAATGTATGAAGTATGGTGCGTCCAACAAACATTCGCCAACAAGGAACAATAAGCCAAGGTCTTGTGGAAAACAAGGATTTCTCGTATTTTCATTTTATGTCAGTGGTGAAAACGATAACCAGAGAGTCATCGTTATGAAGTATGTAGGATGACCAGAGAATACAACTGTTTACTAGCAAGGCTGACGTAAAAAGAAAACTCGGACCCACTAACTACTAAACACGATTTTTCCTGTCAGCCTTACCGCTTATCCTCTGTAGCAGTCAACACATTGCTTTTTTCTCTTGACTTGATTTTCTTCAACCCTAACAGATCACAGAATATACAACATATCACAAACAGCGAAAACATTTAAAAAGACGTTGGCTTGCTTCAGGATATGAAGTACAATATAATCCATGAACTGACCGGGAAATGGTAGAACTGATGAAAATATCTCTAGCAATCACCGGCTTTGTTTAATGCTATACTGTAAAGCAGAAAGGACCCTGTGAGCTTTGCTGTGCTACACTAATTTGTTGAAATATGACCAATAGCCAGTTTTCCTTTGTCGGTGTTTTCCAAGCAAAAGTTAGCACATCACCACTGAACAAGGGAATGCCACTGATCAAAATTATAGCAATGGTCCGCGCTTTTTTCGAATTGAATCAGAGGCTTTCAGCTAATATTCCGTAGAACAAAGTATAGTAGTTTCCTGTATAGAAAATCAACCTAGTCATTCGTGGGGCAAAATAACGTGGCACGTATTGACAAAAGATGTCTGGTGAACACCAGAAAGTGAAGCCAAGGTGACAAGCGTCATTTCAAAATTTGTAAAAGTAGAATTTTGCCAAAAAATGTACAAGAACAATGACGAACCTTTAAGCTTTAAAAATTGCACGCGACTGCATCTTCTAGAAATGGCCTGCAGCGCCTGAAATTAAAAAAAAAATACAGTGTCAAAGCTGTTTTGTTCAATACAGAGTGAGTCACCAATGTTTCTCTTATAAATATTGAAATGTGAAAATGCTGCTCTTCTCGTGCACCAATCAGGAATACTAAAGGAGTTAAGTCACGGAATTTGAGTTCTCTTGGCCAGGTACAAAATAAACTTGAAATTGAAGGTAACCTGAAAATATTCAATTACTAAGATAGGAAAACAATTAAAAGATTATAATAGACCATAGACGAACAAGGATGTTTAAGGACGGAGAAGATTAACACGGAATAGAGACGAAGAACTTGACAAAAATGGGCACAAATTCTTTGGGGCAAACCGTGACGCACGAATTTAATATGACAGGCTCACCATATTATTCAGCGGTATCTCTTCCAGTGCCACTTCCTTCCACAGTGCGGGATGTTCACTCATTGCGCGCCATTCGCGACACACTCGCGCCAGGCCACACAGTTCAACTGGATTCAGGTAATGAAATACAAGTAACAGAGCAGCTCTCCTGCGCTGTGCAGTGATGAGTTTGGACTGACGATTAACATCACCTTCAATGAAATGATATGAATTCTCATAGCACTCATTTTCACATGACGTCTCGGCAGCGATGTTGGTGTGTCGAAACAAAGGATAAAGGTCACTCTTTCTTAGGAAATGAATGAACTTTGATTTTTACTTTCTTATTTCCGTTGAGACTAGCGAGCTTATAATCTTTAGCGTCCCAAACAGAGTTTGTGATTGGCTCAGCAAACAATAAATGAATCAAACAATGCCCCCAGCGCTTGAAACAATAGGAGCTAGAGGATAAGAGAACGAATCAAAATACAGGTCTGGAAGAGGTACAGGACTACCCATGATCAGTAGCTTATAATGGAGTGAAAAACAACGAGAAAATTCATTCAGTTTTACTCATGATTGGTCAATGTGCTCATCCACGTGATGAGAACGCATGGCACTGGACTTGACCGATTTTAAATCGTCTATTATAATTTTTCTACCTACAAAATCAAGACAGTTGCTGTAATATAAACCAGACTGCTCCTTGACCTCGGTTCAGTGCGCTAATTTTGATTCTTCTATCGAAACAGAGCTATATAGTTTTCAATAGTTTCCCCGAGTTAATTTTACCTTTTTTCATAAGTACGTTTCCTTTCTTTGGTGTCGACGTTTTTATAGAGGACGCGGGAAGACTTCCCCCGTCAAATGATTCGTCTGCAAAACCAGCTGCACTTTCTTCGTCACTATTCAGGGGGGTAACTGTTCTGAAACTGTCCGAAACGCTACTCACTGTACCAACTGAATTTCTACGTCTCCTTGTTTTCCCTAGACAAAGTTTCCCATGAAAAAGTCCTTTTTTGGAGCCGCGTGTATTGTTACCATCCACGTCTTGTAACCCTGTTGAAAAAAGAACAAGAAAACCTTCAGCTTGCATGATTAATAGGATCTTTAAAATCGCCGATGAAAGTAAAAAAAGAACACAGTGCCAAGAAACTTGACAGTCGCTGTATCACGTTTCCTTTTTTCCATAAAAGATGCTCTTTTATAGAGAGAATAAGTGTGTGATACCTGGAGTCGTCTTTTCTTTGCTGAATTTTCGCCTCAATTTGCTGATGCTGGACTTGTGAACAGGAAGTGCGGGAGAGTTATTTACGCTATCGCCGAGTCCAGAATCTTGCCGGTGACCATTGGGGTGAGTTGGCCCCTTGTGATAAATAGACATCACTCCAGGTAGCTGCGATACAGGTTTGTCGGTAGAAACGTCCGCTTTAATTACATGCAAGTTGATGTCTTCTTCGCTCGGGACTGGAGGGAGTCGCCGACCTGATCCTCCACGAGACACTCTACGCATGTCTGTTGTGTCACGTGACACTTGCGATTCAAATGACGTAATTGATAGAGTTTCGTCAGATTGGGACGTCGCGCTAAGGGTGCTTCGCTCACTCTCAAGACTAGGTTTCCTCGTAACCTCTGGCAGTTTTCGCCTTTTCCCAGAGCTCGTTTTTCTAGGTGGTCGTTCAACACGGATTTCCGAGTCCCTCGAGTTAGATGTTGTCATTTTAGGAGTTTGAGCAGCAAATCTTTCTATAGGTACTACCCTAGCCATCCGCACCTCATCAGGTTGAACAAGATGTCCAACAGAAGACTGAAGACAATACTCAAAGCTTATATCTTCCGGCTCAACAATGTTCTCAAATTCCGCAGTTAATGGGTCGTGGTCGGCCTTCATATCATCTTTCAAACCACTCTCTTCCTCGTATTCAGAAGAACATTTCAAATAATCTTCAAAGTTCACATTTGCTGATTGGTTCAGCACTTCAACTTGTCCAGGCTGTTGGCAGTCATCTGCCGTCATGTTCTCATTTATAGTATCGTGTTGTTGTGTGGCTGTAGTGGAGCCCCAGTGATTCCCTTGTACAGAGCAACCTTGATCTTTTACAGAAACCTTTCTACCCTTTTTCGCTTCCCGCAGCCTTTGCTCGAGCATTTTCACGTAATCAGCAATTTCTTTTCTGGCCTCCAACTGCTGTTGGTTCGTATCTTGCACGTAGTCGTTCATGGACTTCACAATGCTGGAAAAGAAAACGCAGAACAGCTAAGACAAGAAAACAAGAACACTTATGGCAATTCTGACTAACCAAGCGACTGCGTCTAATGAGATGGCTACCAGAAGCACTTCTCTACTTACCGGCATTATGTTTACTGTTGACTTCAACTCGCCCTGTAAAGATTTTAAGCTCTGTGCTACGCGATTTTCTAAAAGTACTTTAGGCAGACAGTAACTGACCAACCAAACCTTCTATGACAATGCTTGATGAGTGCTGCACCCAATAAATGAGAATTTGTGTAGACGTAGCGAGCGACAAACCTAAAACTGAATCGTCTTTCTAAGGGCATACCATAACTAACAGCTAAGTGGGACGTGCAAGATAAGTACGGCATCCATTCTGTGCATGACAAGCCTAGTCCGATTTGCGTAAAATTTAGTTGAAAACTCGATGGCTAACTAAAAGAATACGGAGATAAACAAGTTTTCAACTGAGGTCATCGACAACGAACAAGATTGAACTGAAACAACTTGTTTAAACTGATCTTGACGCACGAAACACTGGCAATGAACGTCGAATGAAGGAAAACACTTGTTTCATATGTGGCTTCTAACCGTGCTGAACGTGTATTTTCTGTCACACCTGAGTAAAGCAAAATGTGAAATTTGATTGGCGAAGACAGGTTAATGCAAGAAGATTTGGGATAAATTTCGATATGAACACGATAAAAAGGTTTTAATGTTTCTCCTTGCGAGAAAAGAAACTTTTACTTGCTGTTCATTCCGTCACAAACAATTTTGTACACGGTATGGATGATTCAGTGAAGATTTTCAACCATCTTTCCCTTCTTCACTTCCTTGAAGACTAAAACTGACGGAAAATATCTTGCCAAAAGATTTATTTGGAAAAACTAATGTATTTTTGTTTAATCTCAGTTTGCTGCATGTTTGCAAGTTAAAAATGTTTTTTAATAACCTGCTTCTAAAAACAGATGACGAGTCCTTTTAGCAGATACTATCTAAGGCCTGTTTTGATATAATTATATGCAAAAAAATTGAACACTTTCTTGAGTTAAAAAGAACTAACTACGACGATTGACGCTTGCCTTCCGCCCCGATTTATTATTCACGCATAAAATGCTCACTGGTAAAAAAAACAATTAAGTCGAATTAACCGAACAGTATTTTATATTGTATACTGATTAAAATTCCCATATAACGATATTGTAGTTACAATGGCAAAAAATAATTGGACTTGAGCAGAAGAAATCACCAAGCGAATAAAATGAAATCACCTACTTTAAATACATAAGCTACGTTCATAGATTCGACTTTTAAATGTCTTGTGACATCTTTGTAGCAGATGCATTGCGGTTATGAAAATTAAACAGCGATTTGATTGGCAAAGCTGTCCAAAAAAAGCCCGCGGATTTATTTTTTATGTGCGAATTTCCTGCTTAGCTGCATAGCTTAAGTGCCAATTGAAAAGGTTTTGGAGTGATCTGCAAGCCAATATTTTCCACAACAAGTAGGCACCAAGAATTACGGCTTATTGCTTCATTTAAGCAGCATTCATCGACAATTAGAACAACCCAAACCAAACCAATCTCGCTGTGAATATATTAATAGATTCAGAAGATATTGCACTCAACAACACATTGAAACGTAATATCCAAAGTTTACAAACCTTTCCCACTCTTTAAGCTGCGAACTCAATTCATGGATCACTTTTACGTCTTCCTCATGTCGTGACTCAAAATAGCGGAGCTCTTCCGCAAGCCTTGTGTCCTCCACTAGGACTTGTTCCCCATTTAGCCTGAGGACTTTCCCTGTGGGGTCAATAGTTTTAATGCCCAACGCTTGATCTGCGTTCGTAAATAAGCGCTTTGCATTTTCCTCTTTAGAAAGCAAAACGTTTTGAAGTTTCTCTGAAAGCAACTCTATCTCTTGTTCGCTCCGAATGACCGCCGCTCGCAAGGCATTTTTCTCGTCAAGTACTTTAGAAAGTTCTTCGTCCTTGGCTTTCATTTCCTTCTCAAAGGCAATCAACTTGTCTTGAACGGATAATATCTTTTCATCCTTCTCTCTGATATTAGCTGCCAAGTCGTTAATATGGCTCTGAGAAAGTTCCAATTCTCTCTCGCGCTGATCTCTGGTGAAAGACACTAAACGTCGATCACTTTCACTCCTACCAAGTTTCTCTCTTAGTTTATCCCGTTCTTCTATCAGCGCACGCAAATCTTCTCTCGTTTTAACGGCTTCCTCTCTCCTTAACGCAAGCTGCAATTCAATAATTTTGCTATCCGGTAACGCCAGGCTTTCAGTAAGACCGTTTGCACCGCCGTGTTTGCTACTGCAATTCGATAAGACAGCATTCAATCTCTGCTCTCTCAAACGCAAATCTTTGATATCTTGGTAGGCCTTTCCCAGAGCATCCACGACCTCCCAGTTACTCCGCTTGGCTTTTAGCAGCTCGTTGTTGAGTCTTATTATGGCGGAATTGTCATTGCGACGAGTAACAAGCGAAGACGAAGGAGATGCGCTATTCAGACATTTCACGATCGAGATCGCCGAATCTGCTTCTGTGTCGGATGCCGAGAAAAGCTCTTCGTGATAGGCCATGCTTTCAACCGAACCGTTTTCTCCCGTTGCCGCTGTATTTTGTGTGACTCCCAGTGAAGCACAAGACGAATCACTGTCGAACAATATCGAGCTACTTGGAGAAGGCTCTTCAGTTTCTTGTATAACCGGACTCATAGCGCCGTCAGACATTGAGCTGTTCGCGCAATATTTTCAAATCATTTCAGTTTCACCGCACGCGTGCCTCCAAAAACGTCATACAGAGTTATCTTTGTGACGCGATTCCAGCTCGCGCTTGGAGAATCCGAACCGTAAAATGTCAGTGTTTTCATAGTACTTCGAAACGTTTGCTCCACAGAATTTAAGTCAAAAGCCATTTGCAGTTGTAATGTGCTTGACTCACTAAGGTAAGCTCAAATTATTCATAACACATCCAAGTTTGCGTTTGTTGACTTGAAACACATTGCATACCACTCGAACACACTAAAAACCTTGGTAACAGTTTACATTTCACGAGCGCGAGCCAAGAACGCCAAAAGTTGACTAAAGGCGTGAAATAGTTTTGTTTTCTTCTAATCAAACAAATGGACAGTTGAATATTATCTGTTTGTTTTGAACGCTGTGTTTGAATACTAAGTTAAGAGAGAGAAGGAGAGCGGCCTTGTTAAGGAGCACTAATTGGTTTAGGTTTTCTGAACAAGTTATCAACGTCTTTAAACAGCTATTCGATGCCGGGTTAGTGCTTCACGTTTTCCAGTCAAATTAATCCTTGATGTTTTCCAGATTTAATCCATAATCGTGTTACTAGCTTCAGTTTAAGAAAAAAACATGTCGTAAAGAGCTCAACAGTTCTACGAGCCGTATTACATTATTTTTTGGTCCAAGCATAAAATCGATAAAAAAAACTCGCCCAAACCGATTCCTTTATTAATTGCAAACTTCTTGACCGCCTTAAGCTAATTTAAGAAAGGCAGCGTAACATTTTTCGATAACAGTAATAAAACGATAATGGGAAAAAAGGAACGGATGAAAAAGCAAATTGATTTTATTTTAACTTTGTCAAAGGCGTTGGTCTTCAAAACTCCTGTTTGTACAACTGTACCTCAGATAAGTCCGTCTGATACCATTCAAGTAAATAGGGTGTGTTTAAAACAAAATCCAGTCTTAAGTGTAATTCCGTGACATGCCAACAAAAAAACGCTCTCTATATGACTGCATTTTAAATTGTTTTAAACTTATTTTTCCGGGCCCCCCCAAGCAACGCTTTAAATCCTTATGATAAGTGAATAAAGGTGAATTTTTGAGCTCGGTAATGAAATGTGAAAGGTGGAACTGATCATCATGACTGAGCATTTGGACAACTCTTTTAATGTAAATAATTCTTTTAATTTTAATATTCTCGGACTGAACGTTTAACTCTGTACCTCACCCTTTACTGTGTTAAAATAAAATGCTTTTGTCTTTCAAACTACTGTTATCACAAATGAAACAAAATCTGTTACTAAACTAGCGACCGCTTCCAGGTCGTTTTTTCAGTGATTTCGTATGATCTCTCGGCAAGATCATTATTGTGCCAAAATTGCATGTTTCGTTATTCTGCGACGAGTTTTAATGGCTGGATTTTGAACTCCTTTTCAAGAAGGAAAAGATTTTTCCACGAGACTGATGTGGTTTTCCCTGATCGGAACCTCAAAGGTGCGGCCGCGCCCTTGATTCACATGTATTATAACAATTTCGCGTTTTAACCCGTCCGTAAACCAAACTAATAGAACTTGACTTGAACTTCATTTCAATATTTCTATGTTGCGTCCTAAAACGTTTACAGCTCGTTGAAGCAACAGACTAATAGTTTGGTTTTTTTCTCAAGTTTATCACAACGGACCAATTTTTGATACGGACACCGAGCAGAGACTCTAAGCTGAACCCCGCCATTTTCATTTTTAGCAAAGTCCCACCCCTTCCCGCTTCAGTTCGCGCATCCACAGCCAAGCTATGTGACGTCTAATTTGAGGGCAATATATTCTGATCACTGTTTGCAGTTTGTACGACGGGTATCTCAATTCAACCAAAACTATAGAAGTTAGTGTCAGCGGTCTGGCTGATAAGGATGCCTAAAAATATTGTTTTAACTAATGTCATGTAATAGGAACTCCTAACTGCTGGATTTTGTGCATATAATGAATGAAGTCCTTTGAACTTCGTTATAACTTTTCACACAAGTGCTGTGTACCTTCTTTTGCGAACCGCACTCGAAAACTGCTTATTTGACCTGTTTCAAAAGATCGGCATTGTTGAGCCCCAAATTGGCGGTCAATCTTGGCAGGCGCCAAATAGCCTTGTCTCGGCACTGGTGTAAATACAGTTAGGCTTAAAGGGTGCAACTGGGTGAGGGAGGGGGGGGGGGACTTTAGAACTGCAAAGAAAGAGAGAAACATGGCTGGGTGGAAAAGCTGGAATGGCACCAAGGCAGCGGTGCAAACAGACACTGAAAGGTGTTTGGATTTAAGCATGACAGCAGCCAATCCGCCTACTGCCATGATGAAAAGTGCTGATGATGATGACAAAGCAATGGCTTATGCATCGACTGTGGATGCTGAAATAGACTTAACTTGTTCCCAATCATAACTGATCAATGACAGTTAATTAAACTCATCAGCTCCACATTGTATTATATATATACAAAGTATCGATACAAGAGGCACTTTCGCTGAAGATGTTCAGATCCCTTTATGTGACAAACCCTCTTCGTTTTGACACATAACTTCAACTTTCCATGGCATTTTGCCAAAGGCCACTTATTTTGCAGCATAAAGTTCCTCTTGAGTAAATGGTAGAAATCTTTCATGCATGAACAGTGGAAATAGATTTTAAATAATTTCCAACATATCAAGCTTTAGTGAAAACCTAAGACTAAGTTCTGTTTCATTCTTTTAGAACATTCTTTAACTTAATTTTGGTATTTTTCACTTACAATAGTTTGAAACTCTTAAAATTTTCAAAATTTTCCACAAACTTTTCTTGTGTTAGTTCCACATCACAGGGTCTTGCTATTTGGTGTGAAGAATTAAAGAGCACATGCAAATGTATTTTTTCATAACCAGTTTGATTTGTTTGGTTTCCGATATGAGCAGTACCGCTAAAGGCATTTGTGACTAGGTTTTCACAGCCTAGAAATGTTGGCTAGTGCCGGTCAGATTACAGTTGTCCTTACAGCCACCTAACCCAAGTGTTCCATGATGCTCGAACGTTGCGTGAGTGGAATCCCCGGTGGCAATGCAAATCAAATTCTATTGAAGGCGAATTTCTTGATAAAGGAAGACAAAAATCATCATGTTGTAAATCTGAAAGACGTTCTCTGGTTAAAATTGATTAAAAATTATAAGCTTTCGGCTATCTATCTATAGCCTTTAACGAATGAAATATAAAAAGCGCGAATTAAAATATATACGAAAAGGGGTGTAAAAAATTCGATGCGGGTGAGAACTAGAATATGAATAAGAATGATCTAGAAAAAATTACAATAAGATAGAGTATTGTCTCGGTAACGGTTTAGAATTATTGTCCGCGTTAACAGTTTTAGCGGTATGCCAGGATTCCAAGGTTTTTCTAACACGGTAGTTGCCTTTGTCAATTACGCATGCATTATTGAAGTCAATAGAGTGGTCATTCTTCCATGCATGGCTGGCAATGTTTGACCCTTTCGCGAAATTTTTTAGGTTTCTTTGATGTTCTTTTTTCCGCGTTGAAAAGCATCTTCCAGTTTCGCCAATGTAACTCCACGGACAGTCCGAGCACGGAATTTTGTAGACAACATTGCATTGTTGGTCCACGGGCTGTCTTGTTTTTGGGGATGGGAATTCTTGCTGAAGGGTTTTAAGAGGTTTGGTGACGACTCGAATTTCTTGTTTGCGTAATAATCTCATGAGGGGCTCTGTCAAGCCGCTAATGTATGGAAGGCACGCAAATCCATGGGGTGTATTCTGTGGGTCAGCCCAACTAAAGAACATTGCTACCAATTCTTCTGGTGATGGTACAGTTGGTGATGGTGGCTTCTTTCTATTTTTGGAAATATGAGAGATGACTGAGGACGGGTAGCCATTGGCTTTTAGTGCATCTGTGACATAGTTGGTCTCGCGTGATTTTCCTTCGTTAGTGCTTGGGAGATTAGACGCACGGAATAACAAGGTAGAGGCCGTGCTGATTTTGTGTTTTCTCTCATGATGTGAGGAGAAGTCTAGATATCTATCAGTGTGGGTTGGTTTT
>JAHPZR010027028.1:0-15000 GCA_019787425.1 Platygyra sinensis
AATTATTATAACATTGTTGCCTATACATTTGCAATGTATGGTTTTGACGGCGACTTTTTGAGAATCAAGGGTCCATACTGCAAGCTACACAGGCTAGCTTTTACTTGATTTGATGCGATAATAGATATTCAAGTGTCTGGCTAGTGAAAAATTTGTTTTGGCTAGTGAATCAAACCTGTCACTAGCCACTGGGCTAGCAAGCTAAAAAGTTAGTCTCGAGCCTTGTTATACAGTACCGCACAAAGTTAAGTTACCACCATCTCGGGAGACGCGTCTCATTTCTCTCGAGACTCGTCTCAAGAGAAACATGACGAGTCTCGTTTGAAAGGAGATGTGTTTCTTGCGATTGCACTGGAAGTATCAATACTTCGCTTTCGTCGATATTCAAACCTGTTTTTGTGTATTATCGTACTGATTTGCTCGGTAGGCAGGATTTTCATTCTCATCAGCGATGCGTGTGTACCATGTGTGTATTATAAGAATTTCTTTTTGCGTCTACAAGCCGGCAACTTCTTGCGGCTTCTTGTGGTTGCTTGCTCTTGGATCCTACAAGGCACAAGAACTTCTTTGTAGTAGGAAGTTAAAAACGATAAAACCACTTCTTTGCGGTTAGAAGTTATAACCAAAAGAACTTCTTTCCACTGACATTTTCAGCACACAAAGAATTGTATCAAGACGAAATGCAAAGGCGCCAGGAACGGTCGATTTTCTCCAGTGCCAGCACTTACCATAGTAACTATTATTAAAGAGACAAATTCTTAACTCTTGACAATTTAAACTCTAAAGCTCAATTCAGACATCAAACTTTTCATGAGCCAAACTTAATTCGAAGTTGGGCCGATCCAAATTTTGAAACGTAATCTGTAAATTCAGAAGGATGAACGACCTTTAGTTAGAAATGTTTCAAACGGATGATGGCAGCCGCACAAACGGCCAAAAGTAATGAACGGAGGTGATGAAACTTTACTTCGGATGCTTTGATCGGCGTGAGCTGCTATTTACATGTTCTACAAATTCTTTATATCCGTTAAAACGTAAACAGATACAGCCGAAGACATTGATTCTCACCCATACCAACACACAAACAAATCGTTGACCATTACACAGAGGACTTGGGAAGTTTTGTAATGATGTGATTAATATTAAGCTCTAAGTGTAAGCCATAAAAAGTCTAACCATGTTTAGTCATTGTTGGTCATTAAATTTTGTGCAGAAGAAAAGTTTTCCAGCTTGCAGCCATCTATTGCATTAAACCATCACAGAAATTGTTCGAAAAACGAAATGTCCAGTTCTATATGGCAAAAATCATTCATTCAAACACCAAAATACTATATCTTTGAAGACAGGAGTCTTTGTCAAGGTTTCTGAGATGTGCCATTTGCATTAGTTTTAAATTTTTCTGCCAGGGAAAGTTTGTGTAGCGGCACATGTCGACGGCTGCCATCATTCGTTCAAAACATTTCTAAGGCCATTTGAATGGTACAGTAGAGCTGCCCATATCGTCTGAATTAACAGTATATGTTTCATAATTTGGATTGGTCCAACTTCGAATTAAGTTTGGCTCATGAAAAGTTTATTATCTGAATTTTAAAGAGTTATGAATTTGTTGCTTTAATCATAGTAATACTTTATTAAAACTTCACAATAGTTACTAACAAGATTAAAATAACAATAATTACTTACAAGTACATTAATACTACTAATACTTCTTACAGTAAGTGCCGCTGCTGGAAAAATAGAAACTTGACCATTCCTGGCACCTTTGCGGGTACTGTCTTGATACGCACATACCAGGGCTCTGACAGGATGCAGCGGTGCGGATCCACATAATTTGCCTACTTCCGCATCCTCCGCATTCTCCGCATCCTCGGGGCATTTTTCCACATAAAACTAGAAAATTGCTACATATAAACGAGAAAGCAAATAATTACTGTCATCAGAAGCTTAAAGATGATTTCCAGTCCGAACTGCGCAGTCTCAGAACCCTAATGTTTATCGGGCGCACTCGATGGAATGCGAATCGATGTTATTCGTTAAGAACCACATACCTTATCTTTGAGACCTTTCAAAGTCCTTTTCCAACAGATTCATTGATTTTTACAGCTGTGAAGTTGTTTCATGAAGTGATATGAGCAAGAATGAAGTATTAAGCTTCGACCGGTTCGTATCCATAATGGCGGTTGCTTTTAAACTTTGAATTTACTTCATGTAAGTAGTTGCGAAATGGTTACATTTTGTGATATTTTACATGAAGTAAAACAAGAAACCAAAACAAACTCTCGAGAGTGCGCAGTACGGACTGGAAATCAACTTTAAGTATCAAAGAGATTGATCATTTTGCAGAAGTTATTCACCCAAAACAGCAACAAAAACACGTCTTTTCATTTGTAAGTAATTTTAAGCCTCCAGGCATTCCATGTATCTTGTGGTGATGGACCTGGCTTGTAGTTTTGAGACTACCGGTGTCCAGTTTTTCTCGTCTGGTTTAATGCCTGGTTACTAAGCTTCAGACAAACACGACAACGAAAACTACGGAAAAATTGCGTTGAACGAAGAAATATGTGTCCACGAATGGCTGCAAAAGGTCAAACGTGTCATAAAGGACTAAAATTTTCGGTAAGACAGTAACGTGTATTTTATATGTTGGAAAAAGCCAAGGGAGTAACTTAATTAAATTTTAGAAATTTCCGCATAATCTGGCGTCTTTTTCGCATAATCGTCACTTTCTTCCGCATAATATTGCCCAAAATTTCTGCATAATTTTCAGTTTTTTTCTGCACCCTATCATATGGCCTGACATACGGATCTCCGTGTGCTTAGATGTTAGTGCAAAGAAGTTCTTGTGGTTTTAACTTCTAACTGCAAAGATGTTCTATCGTTTTTAACTTCCTACTGCAAAGAAGTTCTTGTGTCTTGTAGGATCCCAGTGCAAGTGACCATCAAGAAGCCGAACGAAGTTTCCGGCTTCCAGACACAAAAAGAAGTTCTTATAATACACACGTGGTACACACACATTGCTGATGTGAATGAAAGTCATGCCTACTGCACTAATTGATATGATAAGATACAGATATTGTAAAGCAAGTCTTTGAATGCAAAGTATGAGATGCATTCACAACACTCTTATTCTCCGTTTGAGCAAACTAACTTCTTCTTTGGCCATATTTGTTAATGTTTTGATGGATATAAATGCTTTGTAGAACATGTAAACAGCAGCATATCTGTTCCATTCATTACTTTTTCTTTGGCTGTTTGAACAGCTGCCATCATCTGCTCTAAACATTTCTAAGGCCATTTGAATTTCTCACGAGATGGTGGCTTCTTAGTTTGAGCAGTACTGTCTTGCTCCAAGCTGCCTATCACGACTATTCAAAACTAAGAACTCTCAATACTGCCTCAGAAACTGGGACTTCAAAATACCCCGTTTTAACACTACAGGTTATGGTAAACACACAATAAGATATCAGGGTCCATATATCTGGTCCAAACTCAGTAAAAAATTAAGGTCGTCACCAACCCTCGCAATATTTAAGACCAGAATAAGTAAACTTGACCTTTCAGACCTCTTTGCAGTGGTTTCAAAACAAGCCGGCGACTGCCGGAGTTCTGCCGGCTACTTGATTGTCTGTCGCCGGCCACTCTGGTCATAGCAGTCTACTCGTGACAAACATTCTCGGCGTTGCTTCTTATCCGCAAATCTTTAAGACAGCATAGTAACTTCACACTCAATTTTGTAGCAACAATACATACGCAAAAGGATGTAAGTGTTGTTAAAAAAAACTCAGATCACAATTTACCTCTGAAATAGATATTAGAACATTGAAAATGGCATTTCCGAGCTTCTAGATTTCAAAATTTTCTGGGGGAGCATGCCCCCAGACCCCCCCAGAATCAAGGGGCCGGAGGCCTCTTGATTATCACAGACGCCTACTTTTCCAGAGTTGGCCGCCTACTTCAAAACATTTTGAAACCCCCTGCTTTGACAATAATAGCAGTTGCTGCAAATTATGTAAATCGTGAACAGAATCATTTTATATTATTTTTAATCCATTTATTCTTGTATACTAGTTTATAGGTATTGACTTTAGTTAGGTGTCCCCAGTTAGCTAATTTTTTAGCTAAATACATTGACAATAAAGTTTTTAATAAAGTTTTCATTCATTCATTCATTCATTCATCAACGACAGGCCAGGTCATCCGTAACATCAAGAGTCCATCAAACATACTCAGCTGCAAGTGGTGTTATGGGTTACAGCCCTTATTAACTGGCCTGATATATAAACAGAACAAGATAATATATACCATTTGTTAAGTGTGTTAAAGCTTATCTCTGACTTATCATTGTTGTTCTGGACATTGTTTCTTCCAGAGCAAAATATCATAGATTAAAATATGGTACAGATGTGTCGCCAGAGAAAGTGAGCAAAGAGGAAGATAACGTAAATCAAGAACCTCACAAAGATGGCACTACAAATAACTCAAAGCCAGGGATGAACTGGCGGCAAGGCCGACAACTTTTACGACAGTAAGACTTCATTTTTTTCATTTTTTAGAAGCTTTGCATGTCTATTTTCCCAGCTAGCCACCAGTACAATGCATTAACAATGTCTCATAATGGTATTTAGTTTATTAAACCACGCAGCCGTAGGCTGGGCGGTTTCTTGCTCTGCCTTCGGTTTATTTATTTTTTTATAGTTTTGTTGGTTACAAATCCCAAACCTCCGCGGATGATGTCATCATCAGCCAATTATGGGCCATTTCTCAGCTCTTTTCGTCATATCCCCCCTCAGGAGCATTTTGTCAAGTTAGCAAATTAACTATTCAGACAGAACCGTCTGTGAGAAATGTTTATTTGGTCAAAATTGGGCCAAACTCCGTTGGAGATGCACATCAGGACATTTGCAAGGATAAAGAATGTAACTTAGGACCAGTTGCTGGCTACTAAGGCTGAAATTATCCAGAGTTAAGCTGTATTTTCATTTTGCATGCGAAACAGAAGATTTTGTAATCTAGAATTTTTGTTTCTGTTCACTTTCGAAGGGGATATTCAATGCGCTATAAAGGTATTATGTCTGGCCATGGATCACGCTGACGGTGATAAATGTAAGATCGTGTTTACTTCGCTAGAAGCAACGATGAAATTTTCTGGGGAAAAAAAGTTAAAACTTAGCCTTTACGCTCGCGAAAAACCCTTTTAACATATGTAAATTGATAGTCGTTTCAAAGGTCAAGGTATTTTTTTCCTCAGACATAAACAAAATTCTCCGATTACAAGTAACGCTAGACCCGTCTCAAGCAAAGAATGTTTGCATATCTCAAACTGCCCTCTCCCTATTCACATACACTTGCATGAAATTTCTAAGTTTCTTGACACAGAGACTTAGTTTCTGCTCAACAGATGTTGTCAGAGTGCAAGTCTCTTCAATTTTAAAGGAAAAAAACTTTCGTTGTGACAAGGTGGATTCGAAACCGGCGTGCTAGCACGGCAGTCTTCCACCCTAACCACTAAACCACCGAGGAAAAGCAACAGACAGGTGGTTCTATTTAAGTACCACATCGGAAACCCGAACGCTTTTAAGAAGCTAACCATTAACCCTAACCCTTATCAGTATTTTCAGTGCTTAGGCCTATAATCAATATTTACTTTGTGTACGCATCACAAGGTATCCAAGGGCGGTTTGAAATATGGGAACAAGTCCTAACCATCTTTTAAATTGTTTCCGGGGAATTTTTTTCTCGCAAAACGTTGTTGCTAAATATTACGTATTTTTTTTGTGAGCGCAAAAGAGTTTAAAAAGCGCGGTTTTAATTTTTTTAAAAATTCTTGTTAATAGTAACTTTGCCAGCTGAACTATCGTGCTTGAGTAAAATAATTTAATATGCTATTTGAAATTATCTCATAGATACCTTCAAGAGGTTGGCTATACAGACACTATTTTAGATGTGCGTTCATCACGCGTCAGGTCAATTCTTGGCCTCTCAGTGGCTGATGGCTCAGCACCAGACCACCCTCAGCCAAATGGCATCTCAAGTAAAAGCAGGGGAGATGAATTCGCAGTAATTGAAGAGCATGCGCGGTCTCCCAAGAGAACTGACTCAGCCTCAAGCAGGAAGCTGTCAAATGAAGAATCTGAATCTGTTATCTCCATAACTCCTGGGAAACGGTAAGAGAATACAGCAAAAGGTGTACTGACAGGGTATGACTTTGAGAGGACTCCAAATATACTCTGTAGATTGTTGCCATAAATATAGACATGTCTATTATTTTTCCAATACCTAGTCGTTTGGACCTTAAAAACCTCTGTGCCCATCATTTCAGGATGAATTTAGTTTTTATGGCATGGGCACGTTTTATTTGACCCAGCCATCCTCATAAAGAATGACCCATCTCTAAAATTGATCACTGGGGAATGACACCAATGTACAAATAAAATTTCACTCCTCTAGATACACTGCATACTTGTTAGGGCTAATCCTCAACAATTGTTATTATTTTGAAAGTCTGTTCTTTTCCGCATTCTTTGTATCCCAGAATTCTGCCTGAAAGTGCACTTGTTGTTGTGTAAAAGTGTGTTCAAGGACCTCGTGCTCTAACTTGTGTCGCTTTATTCCGGGGGTCTGATCATGTTTTTTTTTACAGCAGCGTGGCCTTCATCAGTAAACCTAAGATGACACGTTGTGTACCGTGTGTTGTAAACATGGCGACTCTAAATTTAAGTTGTGTATCCCTGTCCTTACGGTCCCCTGCAAAATACTTGTAACATTAGAACTGTCAAATCCTTTGATTTTCAACAGGGTGCCAGTTCGACCAGTTGTCAACAACAGGGGGCCTCCTCTTGATGACGATCTGGAAACAGAAGCTGCAGTACTTGCAAACTTTGACTTTCTTCAAAATGATGTAGAAGATGAAGAAGACAATGATGATGAATTAGATGATGGCGGAAGCGCTGATGATGAATCTGAGGACAGAGATGATATAAGACTTGGGAGAAGAATGGGCAAGAGAGCCAAAGGTAGGTTAAGCTACTGTTAAACCCCGCTATTTCAAAGTCCCAAGGGAAATGAAAAAAAGTTTGAAATAGCGGGGTTTCGAAATAACTGGGTAATCTTAAAATTCGTCACAATGAATCATTTTTTAATGAACTATAGTACACTGACTAAATAAAAATACAGTAATTACATGTATATGTAGGATGATTCAGCAGATGCTGAATATGCATTGAAAGATCTTTGAATGTTCTGTTGTTTTTGGTTTTTTTCTAATACTTCTGTCAATCGTGAATGTCAACTGGCTTGTTGGCGGTCGAATCTTGGCTCCCTCTACAGCAAGCAAACTGTAGCGTGAGAGAATCTTGATTGCTTGAAGTATCTCATTCTTCGTTGGTCTATTGGGAGTTTCTCCTTGTACTCTCTTTTTTACTAGTTCGAAAAGATGGGGTTGATTTAAGGTGTACGGAAAGAACGATGAGTTCGAAATAGTAGGGAGTTTAAATTAACCAAGTTCGAAATAGCTGATAGTCAGTGACTGAAAACACAAGGGTAAATCCAAGAGAATTCGATCTTCGTTTGAAATAGCGCAGACTTCAAATTTACCAAGTTCGAAATAGCGGGGTTGGACTGTAAGTCGGTCAATTGACCCACCCACGGTTGTTTAACCCACCTACCCCTTGGACAGACAAATGCCAAAGAGGAAACATTCTACATGTACATGTCTGTGATTTCAGCTAATCAGACTTTTTCTCTGATGTCCACTAATAGTGTTACTTGTGAACATTGTAATAGAGGGGAAAGGTTATGAACAGACTTTTAGCTAGAATTTGAAGAGCAGCTGTCGAAAATGTGCTATAGGGCATAATTTTCTCTAGAAAGATGCCTTCCAGAAGATTCCTGGACACCCATTAGGCTAGAAGCCTGTTAAGAAACTTGACAAAGTTCTTTGTTGAATGTTTTTGTTCCCTTTTTAGCCTTGACCTTCCACAAAACATGTAATAGTTGTTAAGTACTTCAGACCAGTAGAAACGTTTTTAGTTGTGTAATTTTTGCATAATGTTTAAGTATAAATGAAAAGATTGTAGACCATTGTGGAACTTCCAACATAAATCCAGCCATGTTTGTTTGTCCCTCTGATGCTTGCTCGGCTTCAAAACCATGGATAGGTCATTACTACTAAATGAGCCTTTTGTTAATTTTGGACAGAATTAAATAAAGATGCCGTAGAAGAAATGCTCACAGCAGATGACGAGACAGCTGATGCACTTGCTGAGTTTGATTTTGTATTAAATGATGACTCTGGTTCAGAAACTGATGTCACAGTGATTGAGGTCCAGGGAGATGTTGAAATGTTAGAAAATGTAGACATTGCCATGCCAGAGGAAGCAGATTATTCAGTGACACAAGGTATGATTGTTAAATGGTGTAAATTACTTTAGGGAGACAAACTGTGGCATTGTTTTGACAAAAATTGGGCAAGTTAATGTAGAGCATGAAAAACATGATTTGTTAAATCGGTTGTAAGTATTATTTTATTCCTCGCTAATAATCAAAGAGAGTTTTTATTATTCCTTTGAAAATGTTCCACAGCACAAATTACAGGCCATCTGATAGGGTGCGGAAAAAAACTGAAAATTATGCAGAAATTTTCGGCAATATTGTGCGGAAGAAAGTGACAATTATGCGGAAAAGATGCCAGATTATGCGGAAATTTCTGCAATTTAATAAAGTTGCTCCCATGGCTTTTTCCAATGTATAAAATACACGTTAACGTCTTACCGATAATTTTAGTCCTTTATGACACGTTTGACCTTAAACTGCCATTCGTGGACACGTATTTCTTCGTTCAGCACAATTTTTCCATGGTTTTCGTTGTTGTGTTTGTCCGAAGCTTAGTAACCAGGCATTGAATCCGACGAGAAAAACTGGACACCACTAGAACCCAGGCCCATCAACAGAAGATGCATGGAACGCCTGGAGGCTAAAAATTGTTTACGAACGAAAAGATGTGTTTTCGTCGCTGTTTTGGGTGAACAACTTCTTCAAAATGATCAATCTCTTTGATATTTTTGCTTCTGATGATGGTTATCAGTTGCTTTCTCGCTTATATGTAGCAATTTTCTAGTTTTATGCGGAAAAATGCCCCAAGGATGCGGAAGTAGGCGAATTATGCGGATCCGCACCACCGCATCCTGTCAGATGCCCTGAAATTAGGTGTTTGTTAAACTCGACACTAAGTGTTGAGCTTGGGAAAGGTGCTTAGCCAGGTGAAATATGAGCCTTGGGCAGTAGCATGATGCAGGTATCCATGGAAACCCTGAGAGCAACAACCACCAGGTGCCATCACACTGACAGAGACAGTGGAGATACTTCCCACCCCAAATATAATTACTGTATGCTTACCGTCACAAACAAGGGTGAAAAGAGGGTGAAAAAACACACTACAAGCACAAATGGCACTCCAAGCAAACTGCGCATTCTTACAAAGCTAGCAAAGCATGTGAGCCCTGCAAAACCCCATATGAGACCCCACAGAGAGAGACTGGCCTGAAAGGTAGCTGCCCAACATTGGCTCAAGTCAAACTTCACCTAAATTACATTTAGCCACGTAAAAGTGATCTGACATGTTGATTCCAAGATTACTTACTAGATGTATTAATTTTTTTGCTTTAGACATGAGAGATGGATCCAGCAACCAGGTTTGTGAGTTCAAGATGTAATGTTTGTTGTTGTGGTAAACAATTTTGTTTTGACTAACATGAGATACAGTGAGACTTAAAAAACCAGCAACTTGAACGCGTAACTGCCAGTAAACCTATCAGTATACAGTGTACGTGTATCTGCCATAAATGCTTTTTAATTGTCTTCTAGGATGAGTGGGGAGTTGATTCAAACTTGTTGGCAAAGTTAAAAGAGCAATACAAGAAAGAGAGAAAAACCAAGAAAAGCCAGAAAAGTAAGAAGTGTATTTATTTACATGTATGAAAGAGGGTGCTCTTGCTAAATAAATAGTTTTTCTTTGTCTTATCGATTTTCAATTCAACAGAAAAGTCATGTAAGAAATAGAAAACTTGTGGCATTTTTTGATCGAGTTATAAACATGAGTGGAAGTTTGGGTAAATGAATGTTTCTGTACAACTCAATAGAAACATGGAAAACATGCACTTTTGACGTCACTTTGAAGTCATTGGTTCAATAATCTGCAGTGGGCTGCACTTTTGACATCATTGGTTCGATACGACATATATTCTTTTCAAATTTGGTCAACAGCAGATGATTATGGTGAATTATGCATGTGGCTTTAACCAATCAGAAACGGGGAAATATTTTGAATGATTAACTAGTGGTACTTATCAGTAGAAGTACAGGTGCAAGTACAATGGGAGAGAAGGGCCGTTAGGATAATAAAATAATTATTATTGTGAATGTTTGGCTGAAAGTATGCTTCATGATCTCGATCCTATCAATGTACATGGTGTGCTTTATTTGAAAACCTTTACAGGAAGTAACCAATCGACGCCTGCATCAAACTGTCTGTGACCCACCCCTAATTTCCTGGCATTTTTTTTTTGAAAAATTTCAGAGCGAGCGAACACACAAAAATAAACCATATGCGCAACCATATGATGCCTTGAAACCTGATCCTGTTTCTGTTTATTTAAAGTTCTATAAATGAACAGCCAAAGTATTAAAAATACCAACAAAAAGAACTCAACTTGATGTATATAACTTGTAAGAAAACAACAAATTTTATTGTTTTCCTTTACCACGTGACAAACGGCAAGTAAATTGAATACGCAAAAATAATTATATTTTTGACTTCAGAGGACAAAATGAAACTGAGTACAACAGAATTTCCATTTTTTTAATATAACGGATAACATTTAAGGAAACACCAGAAAATGAAGGCGAAAAACACATGTAAAAACCAATTCAAAAAGACGAAATCAGATAATTTTTTTGCCTCCTGTCGAAGTAATACAGCGCAGTGAGAGAAAGATGAAAGTTGCACATCAAAAAGAGGACAAAAGCAAGCCAATTATTTTGAGATAAATCATTTTTCAACTGTGTAAATTTAAACTTAAGCCCCGGTCAAACGGCGCGTGATAGTCGATGATAGTTGATTCTTCCCTAACTATCATCAACTATCACCAACTATCATTCACATGGTCAAACGGCCAAAGAAGTTCGTGATAGTTGACGATAGTTCACCGGCAGTCGCGCAAGCAAAGTCACGAGAGCAACGAGTTCCAAACTCTTTCAGCGTTAAAATGTGAATACTAAATGGCGTCCCGTAAGACAAACTTGTAAAAGTATGAGTTTTTCGCGACGAAAGATAGCGGCAGCATGTTTTCTGACCGCTATCGGGCCAGTGATTACCAAAACAGCTGACCGAAAAACTATCACGAACTATCATACGCGTGGTCAAACGAGAAAAACTATCATCCACTATCATGAAGAATTTGAACAAGCTCAAACTGAATGATAGTCGATGATAGTCAATGATAGTGTATGATAGTTGGTGGTCAAACGTAAGCGCGCGCTCAACTATCATCGACTATCATCGACTATCATGAGCCGTTTGACCAGGGCTTTAGTTCTATCCTCAGGAGTTCTGTAGAAGCTGAACAAGACTGAATAACATATATATTTGAGGGAAGTGAATACACTAAACAAACAAACTATGGGGGTCGCCGTAAATTTAGATATGCAGAAATCCAGCGTGCAAAAATACTGTTCATTTTTAAAACCTAAAATTCCCAAATAAAGGCAACCAAATGAAAGAAATGTGACAGGTAGTTCGAAAACAATAGCAATAAATTTTCATTGAAGATGAGGCAAAAGACTTATCTAAAAGCACAAAAATGTTCAAAATTTCACAGACGTGCTTCGCTGCATGACGGCATGTTTGAATTTAAAATTATTCACGCAAAAGCGAAAGCATGAGTTTTTCTCTACAAGTTTTGCAGTTATTTTATTGGCCGTGGCTTGGCCAGTCATGCTAAAAGCTGAATTCAACTTCGAGCTAATACTGTATGTGATGTACATTACCACTTTGTTTTCTTAAGTCCAGGCAGCTACTTCAAATCAGTGATCTGTATTCGAATCTCACTTGAAAGCACACTGATTGTCTTATTTTTGCCGGGGTTGAAGGAAGGAAAATTATTCACCAGAAAGGTTTGAGGGCTCCTTTGACCTTGATGTTCCATTCAGAGACTACCTAAACTTCGATTTATGTTTTTCCTTTCTATTTTTAGTGCCAAAGAAGTATTTTTCTCCATTTTAAGAATGAAAACAAGTCCCTGGAAATTTGTAGACTTGTCCAGCAACACAACATGTTTACCTGAAGAAGCATGCTGATTCGCCAAAACTATCACAAACTGTGTACATGCTGAAGAGATTCTGCTGAAAAGATTGGCTAAAAACATCACACATTGTGTCACCACGATCTACATTACATTATGTTACATTACTCTACACTTTGGAGTGTTTCTGAGATTTTTTCGCATATACATATCTTCTCGCGGCTCTATAATCTGCCGCCTCATCAGGCCTTCTGGTCCTCCAGAAGGCCTGACTCATTAGCAATAAAGTTCATTATTTTATGGCTAGCTTTGTGAGGGGGCAAGATGAACCAAATCCTGCGATGTAATTGGCTATCCAAGTAGGCAAAATGGAACTATCTTGCCCACCCAGGACTACCTGCTGTATCCCGCAAGAAAGCCATGTAATAAATCTTTTATTGACCAAGCTTGTTCATTCAAGATGGCTGGATATTGGCCTCCGTCTTCTTTTCGTGAGTTTGTAGACCTCGAATTTGTCTCGGTCCATAAATGCGCAAAAAAAGAACAAGGCCAATATCCAGCCATCTTGACCTCACAGTTGGTCAATAACCCATATTTAATGCCAGTTATTTTCTTTTACCACAGGACCACCAAGATCAGCGCTACAAGCCATGCTTGCAAATCTCGAAGGGGAAGATGAAATGCCTCCACCTCCACCTGGCCCTAACATCATAAACGTCCCTCCACCTGTCAGACTAAGTGGCTCCCGTGCCACCTCCGAGATCCCACCCATCGCTAGTGTGTCTGTACCTGGGGGCGCAGCTACTGGGGGCAAAGGAGCTGCAGCCCCACCCATTGCCACAGCAGATGAGCCCTTTGAGAGTGCTCTCGGTCTGGGTGAACTGGCAAGTCTTACAGTTACCAACGAAGCAGAAGCTCTCTCATATGAAGTGAGTATTAAACATAAAAGCCTCAAGGAATTCAGGCTGTAAAAGATTGAAACTTATGTTTTCCTGTGCTACTTCATCTCCAGAGGCCACAACCCTGGCCTTTTGACTGGTTCCCAATTCCAATGTTTTTTGTGCAACTGGATATCAGCTCAAGCAACAATTTGATGCAATTCAAGCGTAGTCTTAAAACAAATCTTTTCAGGAGAGCTTTGTGCCAGATAATTTATTGTTGCTTAGTCAGTTACTTACAATGTAGTTATTTAGGAAGGTAGTTAGTTGTTAGTTAATTAGTAAGTTTTTATTATAAAGTTTTAGTATCCTTAGTCTTCTGATTTTTACAGCTTACATGTGGTTATTGTATTAATTCATTTTACTGGTGTTTTAGATATTTCCACCTTTTTTATTATTTGTTTACGATACAGTATTTAGCCAATCATCTCTATGCAGAGGTGCATGTACAATCACAGACTGCTTTCAAATTGGAAGAAGCCAGAGTTTCCTATTCTTGTTTCCCACATAACTTCATTGTTTTCATTTTGCCGTTTATTTTGTATATCAGTAAATAGGTACTATATTTTAACAGCTCATAAATAATAATTATCAACCAGTCGTCATTTGCCGCGTTGCACAGTGGCAGAGCATCAAAGATCAACATTTCAAATCCCCCTAAGCCTCTAGTGTTTTCAAGCTTTCCTTTCATTGCAGAGCTATGTAATGAATACAATGTCTTTCTTGGTAACATTGAACTCTTTGATAACTAACTTTATGTTGTTATCATTAGGTAAGCACAAAGGAGGAGTTCAGAAAAACGTGGAGCCCAAAGTTTACATTGAGAAGGTACTGGTATATTGTATCTTTTTAGTTTAATTTGTTACATTGTACTTCAAATTAATGTTAACTTTGTTGTTGTTTTGTTTTTCCTAGTCATTTTGATAGCATCAGGTCAATATACTTTCACCCAACTGAGTCAGCTCTTGTAACAGCCTCGGAAGATCACTCTCTTAAATTATGGAATCTTCAGAAGACTGTGCCACAGAAAAAGTATGTACATATTCACACATTTGAGTACCACATTGTGTGAGAATGTGATTGAAACTTCTAAAACTCGTCAATAATTCAAGAAGTTACAATAAAAAGGAAATAGTGACCATGTCGGTGCTTGGATAACTTGCAATCATTAGTCATAACCTTTTTGTCTTATATTTTGAACAAACTTCCGAAAAAGTGCCTGGGGTTGAAGCCCTCCTCTCCACTGGATTGTAAATGGATACCAGGGAAATTTGGGAAAACGGCAAATGCTGTAGACATAGCGCAGGGCAATTAGCAGTTAAGAGTAGAGGATGTTTAACCCTTTAATGCCCAATAGTGACTTATAGATTTTACTCTGTCTAACACCAGACGATTTTACTCGTCAAAGGGAGGCCCCTCGGGCACTAAAGGGTTAACAAACTATCTCCTTTAACCCTTTTATGCCCAATAGTGACTTATAGATTTTACTCTGTCTAACGCCAGACGATTTTACTCGTCAAAGGGAGGCCCCTCGGGTACTAAAGGGTTAAACTCAAACAGAACTTTATAAGTAAGCAGCGGCAAAACAAACAGTGGTCTACAAAAGTGCTAATTCGGTTTGTCTTTGTCTTTATCTTTGTCTTTGTCTTTATTGGTTTTCAACACTGTTACATTAATTAATTAATGTAAATTTAAACAAATAAAAAATCACTCTCTATGTTTTTTTGTGTCACATGTCACTGTCCCACGATTCCAAGTACAATGCC